>JAODTR010004506.1:0-12018 GCA_025399935.1 Amblyopsis rosae | reverse complement strand
GCACAAGAAACCCATCCAACAAAGAAAAGAAAACAACAAACTTAAAAGTAGGAAAATCCCTACCTCTTATCCTAACAGTGGAATAGAAATCGCTATCTTACCGTTCTCTCTGCGTTTTGAATAAATAATCAGATACTTCTACACAGCCCTGGCTCCGTAAATAGCAACATAAACAAAGTGGCGAACACCGCTCACAGCAACAAAGTCACAGCACTACGCTTTGCTTCACAATGCATTTTGATACGCGATACGGTTTGGATTTGAGCTCAAAGTTAGCAAGAATGACTGACCCTGCCTTTAACGAAGGACTGTTTGTTTGCAGTCCTTCGTTAAATTCAACTTGGCAAACTAATTATTATACCATATGTTATAAAATGTAGCACACTATCAATAAAATACTCCATAGTGGCGTTACAATATTATATGTTGTGATATCCCAAGCCCTTCTCCTTCCAGGTGCATTCCTGATCCCTTACCTTATCTTCCTGTTCACGTGCGGCGTTCCTGTTTTCTTCCTGGAGATATCTCTGGGCCAGTTCACCAGCGAAGGGGGCGTCACATGCTGGAGAAAGATCAGCCCCCTCTTTGAAGGTAGGCAGCAGGCTGGTATGATTGAAGAATGAGTCACTGTGAATATTGCTGCATTAAAGTGAAACTCGTAAAACTCACGATTACGACACGGGAAGTCGAGTACAAAACCTGTGATCTCAAAACTTTCCTCCACAAGATGGAGGTGTACATATGGACTCTTCTCATGAACATGGAAAACACGGCTCTATATATTCCTTTGCCGCTAGTTTTAAAGTGGTTCTATATGACATTCTACCACTAGATGTCACCCTAGGCATACCAGCATCTCAAACTATATCAAATGCTTCATGGGCCACACACACACACACACACACGTACAGTACATGCATAGGTATATGAAAACAGAGGAGCTTGGTTTACAACACACACAGAGGGAGAGTAAGTCAGTAAGTAACATTTATTTATATAGCACCTTTCACCGACAAGATGTCACAAAGTGCTTCACAGTAAATAGATTAATGATAAATAACATAAATAAACACATAATCAACTTGTACAATATCTAAAAAAAAGTTTGAGTATAGTTTGAGTAAAGTTTGAGTATATAATACTCAAAATAAGAGGGAGAGTGATGTCATTCTCTGCTCAGGGTGCAATTACTCCCCTATATGTACATAGAAAATAGCACCCTTACAGTCTTATTTTAGTTCCTCATATTTATAAGTCTTATTTTATTTTGTATATATTTCTCAGATAAAATGTTTATCACTATAGTGTGCATATTTCAGCCAACTGTTTTATATCTATGTATTTAAAATGTAAGATGTCCTTGAGTGTTTAGAAAAGCCTCCCAAATAAAATGTATTATTATTATTATTATTATTATTATTATTATGATGATGATCAGTGCATACACTGTCATGCTGCAGGTCTAGGCTACGGCACACAGGTGATTGTGACTCTGTTGAACTTCTATTACATCATCGTGTTGGCCTGGGGAATCTTCTATCTGTATTTCTCCTTCTCCTCTGAACTTCCGTGGTCCTCCTGCAACAACACATGGAACACAGGTAGTGGGCTTCATTCCCATTTCGGACACACATTTTTTTTGGAATTTTAGTCTCGCACAATTATGCCGATTGGATGTTTTTGCCAACTTGGGTGCCTTATTAGAAATGATGCTGTAACATAGTGAATGTGAATGTTACTTTTGTTTTTGCAGAACACTGTCTGGAATTTCAGAGGAGGAACGCATATTCCAACTCGACCAACTACTCAAATGCCACCTCTCCTGTCATTGAATTCTGGGAGTGAGCTTCCAAATTCTACGATAAGATACTGTTGTGACTTGCATGAGTGCAGCACGGTACGCATCATACATGCGTCTCATCCACTAATGCCATCTTGTGTTTCCATCTCTATCTGTGTGTCTGTCTGTCTGTCTGTCTGTCTGCCAATATAGGAGGAGGGCATTGAGGATTTCCTCCGGCATAGACGACATGGGCTCTCTGAACTGGGACCTGGCTCTGTGTCTGTTCATTGCTTGGGTCATGTGCTACTTTTGCATTTGGAAGGGCGTCAAATCAACTGGAAAGGTGAGGACCTTTTCACTGTGTGTGTGTGTGTGCGCGCGCACGTGTGTGTGGCTATACATCAATGGCTTTACACCTACATCTTAACACCTATGGCTTTACACGTATGGCCACCTATGTGTGTGTGTTGTAGGTGGTGTACTTCACAGCTACCTTCCCGTACCTGATGCTGATAGTACTGCTCGTCAGAGGCCTCACCTTGCCTGGGGCAACCATCGGTATCCAGTTCTACCTGTACCCTGACCTAGGACGGCTGGCCGACCCTCAGGTGCTGTCAGGGCTCACACTGTTCAGATTAGATTATAGTATGGTAGATTGAATCAGATTTGATTAGAGTATGGTAGATTAGAGTATAGTATATTAGAGTAGATTATATTATATGTGTTACAACCATGGCTCAAGGATCATAACAAACCAGTTAAATACATAAAGATAACATACTCTTTATTTTATCGGTCTCAAGCAGCCATATCGTTTTTACATAAGGTGTTGAACCAGCAATACTGGGTCAGCTAGTGAGTTCCCCCCTGGTATGCCAGCTGGAGCTTCTTATATGACAGCTCCACAGGTGTGTCTGCTTCCACTGACAAGCCTGTAGCTGAGAGACATGGGTGGGGTTGTCACATATGACTGTGTATAATATAGTTGATTAATTAGAGTATAGCAGATTAGAGTATAATACAGTATATTACAGTAGAGGAGATTATATATTAGAGTATATTATAGTAGATCATATTATAGTATAGTAGATTATAGTAGATCATATTATAGTAGATCATAGTATAGTATAGTAGATTATAGTATAGTAGATTATAGTAGATCATATTATAGTAGATCATATTATAGTATAGTAGATTATAGTAGATCATATTATAGTAGATCATATTATAGGATGGTAGATTGTAGCATGGTAGATTACTGTACCTCCTTACACTACATTTGAATGTCTTGCTTTTAAACTCCCTGGCTCCCAACCTCTAATTGTTGTAACTATATAGAGACCTCACAAACTAACTGACATGTTTTTAACCTTTATTAATGCTAAGTCTCCCAATGTACTGCTTGTGGGCGATTTTAATATTCATGTTGACAGAACAGCTAGCTGTCCATTTGCTGATGTTTTTATGTTGTTACTTGATGACATGGATTTCACCCAAAATGTTAATTTCCCAAATCACAAAAAGGCCACATTATTGATCTAGTCTGCTCCACTAGTGTTTCTCTGCAATATTAGATGTCCTTGGGTGGTGTGAAAGGCATCCCAAATACAATGTATTATTATTATTACTATAATACTTATTATTATACTACTATTTTTATAATAGAGTATAATATATTAGATTAGAGTAGATGAGATTATATTACTGTGTATAATATGGTTAAATAGAGAAGATTATAGTATAATATATTACAGTAGATGTTATATATTAGAGTAGATCAGATTAGAGTATATTATGTTAGTGTAGAGGAGATTGTATTATATTAGAGTCGATTATATTATAGTAGACTAGAGGAGGAAATAATGTTATATATTAGAGTACATATTTCAGTTGATCAGATTAGAGTAAATTGCAGTATATTATATTTATATTAGGTTAAATTGATGTGTAATTCAGATATGTTAAATCCACAAGTAATCTTACGAATGTTGGTTATTAATGTTCAGAATACATGTGATGTAGAAATGAAAACACCTGACTGCTCTGTAGGAGATACTGTAGGTACACTATCTGAATGCATGTACATGGATAGCTGTGTCTCGTCCATTAAGTTATCTGAATGTGGTTTTACTTGTATGTTTTGTCTGGTAGGTGTGGATGGATGCGGGTACCCAGATATTCTTCTCCTATGCCATCTGTTTAGGATCCCTTACAGCTCTGGGCAGCTATAACAAATACAACAACAATTGCTACCGGTAAGCCAATAAACTACTATATTTATGGTCACGTATCAAATATGAGACTGATATTTTAATAATTTTCATCTATCTATTGAAGAGATTGTTTGGCGCTGTGCTGTCTGAACAGCGGGACCAGTTTCGTGGCTGGTTTTGCTATCTTCTCCATACTGGGGTTCATGTCCTATGAACAGAACGTCCCCATCTCAGAGGTGGCTGAGTCTGGTAAGTTTGTAAAGACAACTCATTTATTTTGTACACCGCTCACTGAAAATGCTGTGGACATCCACCCCATTATCTCTGTCACGATCATTTCCATATCATGTTTCAACCCAAAAAAAAACATGTTGCGACTCGTCAGGATGTCCCGACCCTCACTTTGAAAACCACCAGTCTTAAAGGTATAGTTGGCTATTGTAACCTAATGGTAAGCTAATACACTTTCTCTACATACTGTATCTCCTCGCATTTAGTTATCTTACCGTTCTCTGTGCGTGTTGAAAAAAGACCCCGGTACTTCTACGCAGGCTTTATAGGAGCATAAACAAATTGTCGAACACCACTCACAACAACAATGCCGGTTGGCTTTGCAATGTGTTTCAATGTGTGTGTGTGTGTGTGTGTGTGTGTGTGTGTGTGTGTGTGTGTGTGTGTGTGTGTGTGTGTGTGGGGGGGGTTGATTTGTGCTCAAAGATAGCAAGCGTTCTCGAGAACGACTCACCCTGCCGTTATTGACCTCCATGCTCCCCGTGCAGGTCCTGGCCTGGCATTCATCGCTTATCCCCGCGCTGTTTCTATGATGCCCTTTTCTCCATTATGGGCCTCCCTCTTCTTCATCATGATTGTGTTTCTGGGGCTGGACAGCCAGGTATAGAGCACAGGACCTTTATGTGTGTTATGTGACATATGCATGTGATGGTGATGCACCGATCTGTTGTTTTGTTGTGGCCGATGCCAATTGCCGATTTTCAGTCCGCAAAATCAACCGATTTTAAACTTTTTATATATTGCATTCACTAATTTAAGGTATACATTTTATCCAAATAAATGCATTAAATAAATAAAAAGGTTTGGCTATCCGTATCGGCCATTAGGAAGGAAAATCGAACTACCGATTCCGATCCCCCGACGATTGATTGCTGCATTCCTAAAATTTAGATTTGATGTGATGTTGAAGTTTTTTTCAAGAGGCCTTGAATGCATATCATCCTCATGCCAGTCCACACGCACACCCACGCGCACACCCACGCACACACCCACGCACACGCACGTACACGCACACTGGCATTTGGGTTCAGTAACATTTCTGGTCGTCGTATTTAATGGAATACCAACTAACTGTTTTTTTTTTGTAACGGCTCGCCACCTCCTCCTTGTGCTTCCGCCCCTGGCGGTAGTTTGTGTGCGTGGAGAGCTTGGTGACGGCAGTAGTGGACATGTATCCAACTGTGTTCCGCCGAAAGAACCGCAGGGAGCTCTTCCTGTTAGCGGTTAGCCTTGTCTCCTTTCTCATGGGCCTCGTCATGTTGATGGAGGTAGGCTGTACACACACACACACACACACACGCACACTGAGTGTCACACCTGGTGGGTGCCTTAGGAATGAACTATCCCACAGTATGCAGTACACATGATTACATTAAAGTGTAGCTGCACCCCAGCTCCGAGCCTGACTCCACCCACTGCACAACTTGAAAGATGCTAAAACGTAGTCCAGGAGCTGAGTGAGGAGAGGGGAGTCCACGGCCGACGGCCGGTATTAACGCATATGTATAGAGACATTTTCAGACCATAAAACCCAGATAAAAATGGAATGGAATAGAATTTAGTCAATATTAATACTAGCATGTATGTGTGTCATCACATTGCAGTCTTATGATTTAGTTTACAGCTCAAAAAACACAATTTAGGTTCACTAGCACTGCCGTTGCCGTGCGACACACACACTCAGTATTTGTTCTGTATATCTGACCATAATGATCCATCCCTCCGTGTGCTATGCTAACAGCTCAGTGTTAAACACCGACCGCTTCATGGACATTGACACGGTGTGTCTGTGTGTGTAGGGTGGCATGTACGTCTTCCAGCTCTTTGATTACTATGCCGCCAGCGGCATGTGCCTCCTCTTCATGTCCATCTTCGAGACTGTCTGCATTGCGTGGGTCTACGGTAAGATTCCCATCCGCCTGTGCACCTCACCCCCACCCCCCACCCGACCAAAACGGCCCGGAAGTGACAGATCCCCACCGTCTCTCCTCTGGCTTTGTCGCTGGACTGCAGCATGGCCACAGCGTGACGCAAGATGTCCTCCTCTTGTTTATTCAGGTGTGGATCGCTTCTACGACAACATTGAAGACATGATAGGCTACCGCCCGGGACCTTACATCAAGTACTGCTGGCTGTTCTTCACCCCGGCAACATGCATTGTGAGTATGGACACACTACGGGCATAGTTAGAAGGATCTGCATGTGCTCTTTTCTCCCCAAGGCCAATTTCAATCCAGCAACATTATTAAAATACTCAAACTAAACCTTTTTCACCAAATTTCTAAAAACTAATTCAGTGATTATCAGGTGACAACGGTCCGCTGACACTAATCTGATCTGATCACTTTTGTTGACAGTTGACACTTTAGATCTGATTTGAGAAACAATTTGATTTGCCTGCAGTGTGTGAACATGGCCTGAAAGTGATCAATGGGGCTGATGTGTTGTGTTGAGTAGACTGATATGGATACTGTATCTGTTCAGTGGGGTTGGTGTTTTTGAGACTGACAAATGTGTTTCTTAATATCTTTTCATTTAGATTGGTTAAACATGTTGATCGATTTTTCCTTTTGTTTGCGTTTTATCACAAAAAAACGGATAGCGCTATTATTTATAAATATTATCAAACAGGTAAATGGTAAATATTAACAACATATGCTGTCTGTATTGCTTATAATTGGGAAACATCAGAATGTATTTTTATATAAATTGTTGTGGCTGTATTGATTTTAAAAGCCCAATGATGCTGTGGGTCCACCAGACCCGCGTGAAATTGTCAGTTGATAAATGTACTTTGTCATTATATGCTAGATACAGAAAAAGTACTATAAAGATGCCTCCAGTTATAATTAAAGTGAATGGGGTCAAATGCATTTTAACATAATCCACAATATATCTGAATTTTGAAGTCAAAATCTCAAACTGTCACTGCATTTTGTTTATTGCAAGCGAATGAATCATCGAATGAAGCCTCAGAATCAAGCCATCTGGAACTGTAAACACTTCTATCCATTTTTTCCTCAGGGAACCTTTGCCTTCTCCCTCATCAAATACACTCCACTGAAGTACAACAATGAGTACGTTTACCCGTGGTGGGGCTACTTCCTCGGCTGGCTGCTTGCGCTGTCCTCCATTGTTTGCATTCCGCTCTGGATGGTTTACAAGATCAGCGTGACCCAAGGAACCCTCGCAGAGGTGATTAGAAACTGGCCCCTTTTACATATGAACATGCCCAGTTATAGTTCAGTGGGGCACAACAGCAGACGCCAGTCGATGTGCATGTAAATGTGGTGTGGCCGTTAATATTGTGTGCGCTGCCTGACCACATGTCTGTTCCCGTCGATGTACAGCGGGTCCGGCTGCTTATCCAGCCCTCTGATGACTTACCAAAAAGCAAGAGGGAACAAGAGAGACTGTTGGCCATCTTTGCCCCTGAGGAGTGTGACGTCGTCGTGAGCAAGAGCCGCTGTTTTCCCGTCAAAGACAAAGACACCAACCTATGAGGGCCACGCGGACGCTATATTTGCTACACTTGATGCATCCTGCCTTTTCTAGTATTCTACTAGATAAGGTAGCCTACAAAAATACCCACTTAAATAAGGACTACAGTAAATACTTATTGCAAGTTCAACTTTAAATTAGCAGTATTCATGTTATACTGTATGTAAGCTATGTTTTCAAACAATGATGTGTGGTGCACACATTTTAAAGTTCCTTTAAAGTTGCAGTCAGGGATTCTGGAGAAAAATTGTTGACATCTGAAGTACTCGATCCAAGCAAAAACACCTCTCCCTTCAATGCCATAGGGTGCTCCCTCAGCACCTCTGCCCCCAACATTGGACATGGTGTTGTGTGGTGCGTTCTGCACCACTTTGTTTGTGTTCCCATTTACAGCACAAGGGCTGGGTAGAAACACCAGATTATCGTTTATTTTACTGTGAGTAGCTATTCAATGAATTTGACAAAACGTGTATTAGCTGACTCTAGCTTTAATGGACTCCTGATACACCTGAGCAAACCATTTAGACCCCACCTACAGTAGTACAACCAGATTATTATTAACATGTTGTTATCATGTATTAAGGATTGTTGTTCCTTATCTTACTACTGTGTACTTAAAGGAATAATGGCATAGACAGAAATAATATTATGCTGTACTGTACTAACCTGACATGCCAGAGGAATTGTTGTCACAAGTCCATCTGGGGAGCCGTACATTGAAACTGTTTGTGAATGGCTGTACTTTCAAAAAAATACTTGGCAGTTGATTGGATGAACCATCTGGTCGTTTTTGATGTAATGTCAGCACCATGGCACACCTAAACCACGCCCGTATGGCTATAAACACAACGCTGTTGGGAAAGTTCAGTTGCTACTCGGACACATTCAAAGTGATTCAGAGACTTTCCAGACTGATTCTCACGATGAAATTAAACTGAAGCTTGTGAGATCAGGATGGTCTGTACAGTACACGTGAATGATAGAATGCCTTGACACTGCATATTGGTGAATATATGAGTGATTATCACAAACAGTGCTATCTTTTATCTTATAGGACTAACGTGAATTCAATTTGGTAACATGTCTGTACAAAGACGTATTGATCATTTTGTATGTTTTTAATAAATAATGTGCATTGTAACTTTGTCATTACCTTCACTTCACTTTGCCATGTCCAAATGTCTATAACTGCACATACGAATTGTACCAATTTTGGTGCAATGATAGCCTACTGTATATATAGTGTAACCAGACACAATATTAACTTATTTAATATAGGCTACTGTAGGCTATATTTGAGCTGAGAGCAATAGTCAGGCTAACTGCACAGTGGCTGCCCACTGCTCCCTTGAGGGATGGGTTAAATGCAGAGGATGAATTTCCCCTAGGGGATTAATAAAGTATCTTAAATCTTAAAATCTTAAATCTTAAACTCAACTAGGTTCAGAAATATAGGGCCTATCCTATAGGCCTAATCAATGTAATAAAAGCAACTAAATGTTCTGTATTATTACTGCCTTTCACCATTGCACCAAACTCAAATCTCTAAATGTAATTTAACTAAAAAGACAACTCAAAGACTTGAGAAAACAAGCTATTTGTTTAGGCTGAGACAAACAGGTACACATGCCTGTCAATGAATTGAAAATTGGCTACTAGAAAATTCCCGACTAGCTCAGATCTGGCCCTGACCCTCTCTGCCCCTGGTTGGTAGCTTCCCACTTTCCCACAATGCACCTGGTGATGTCTAAGCAAAGATGGCGGAAGGAGGAGCGGCGGATCTGAATACCCAAAGAGGAGAGATCACGGCTCTGTTAAAAACACAACTACGGAAGGGAGACACTTGGTAAGAGTTAGGCTGTATCTTCTAGAAGTTCCCGTACGATCGCCAATGCCCTTTGTTGAGGTTGTCACGGCGCTAAGCGATAGCAAACGGCAGTGACGGACCGTGTTTTGACAGCAGGCTACCAGCTAGCCTGTCAGTATCATCATCATATCAGTGTAGAAGTTAGCTTAGCCGAGCTAATTCATGACTAGCTGTGTGAGATTATCACAGGATAAGGTAAACCACAGAATAGTTACCAGATGTTCCAGTGATCACATTGGGTACTGTGCGAATACTGTGGTATTTTTCCATTGATGACATGATACTGGTATCTGCTGTACAGTTGACAGATAAGCTAGCTAGCAAATCTTCAAGTGGTTTGCCCGTGAGCTCATCTGTCGACTGAGACAGGGCGGTGTCGGTATAGCACCTGTCAAAATCACATAGCCAGCTGGCTAGGAAAACAGCAACAGAGGATATTCTATACAAAACGCGTAATCTTTTGTTTGTTATACCACTATTGCTAGGTTTGTTTGGCTCAACCCGACATTAGATGGCTAAACATCACATTTAGAAACTTATGCCATCAGTCCAATTAAGCATGTTGAAGCCTGTTATGTTGAATATCTGTCGCCCATATGATATTATTCAGAATTTCCCCCATTGCCCAATGCTTAACCCCCCATTACATTGGTACAATTAAATTTTGTTGACGCTTGTTGAATGCCTGTCATCCATCTTATATTCTTAATAGAATATCGCCTAATGCCTTAACGCTACTGGTTGTCTTATTGACAGGTATCTAGTTGACAGTCACTGGTTCAAACAGTGGAAGAAATATGTGGGATTTGACAGTTGGGACAAATACCAGATGGGGGACCAGATTGTCTACCCCGGACCTGTTGACAACTCAGGCCTTCTTAAAGGTAATGGAAAGAAGTATGTTGTTAAAAGTCTGTCTCTAGGTCAAGTTGGATATTACCCTGTACCGGTACTGTAGTTTTTGAAGTAATGATTCACAGAGAAAGGTAAACAATAGAGACATTGCTGGAGACAATATAGACTACCTGTTTTGGGATGTGTCGAAAGCTCTCTAGCATAAAGGGTAGATTCTGTGTTTTGTGTTATGATTGTGTTGCTTTTTTTTTTGTACCCCATGCACCACTCTGGGTCCTGTGAAACCCAGACGGTGATGTTCTTGCAATCAAGGAGCACCTCATCGATGAGCTCGACTACATCCTGGTTCCCACGGAGGGCTGGAATAAACTACTCAGCTGGTATGGATTGAGTGAGGGCCAGGAGCCAATATCTCGCAAGGTAATGGGCCTACTATTACATTACTGTGTGTATTGTTGTGATTGCGGAGAATGTGTTTCAGCGTTAACATGAATCACAAATAGGGCTGAGCCTGCTGGATAGGATTGAGATGCCATTAGTTGTTCCTACATCATGCTGGTGTTCACTGTCAGTTGTAATAATAAAATCCATGTTTGTGGTACAGATATGGGTTTATATTGTTTGCCGGGGAACATAAATATGGATGGCGGGAACACACAAACGTGAGACGCAAACACAATGATATTTCATGGTTTCACAATGGAGACTAGTTCCTATAGTACATTTACTGATAATGTCAAGTACACTTTGCGACAGCAACTGCCGAGAAGCTGTGTGTGCGTGTACAGCATTACTGGCAGTGGCATGTCCCCCTGCACAAGGGAATGAGTGGTTCACTTCAGGCATGGCTTTAAAATCTGACCAGTCACTGCATCATGGCTGCTGCATTGGGCCCCGATTCATGTGAGCCTTCCCTCCTCTCGCTCTTTCTCCCCTTCTCTCTCCCTCACTCTTTTTTTCTCTCACTCTCTCTCTCTCTCTCTCTCTCTCTCTCTCTCTCTCTCTCTCTCTCTCTCGGTCTTTCCCCCGCTTTCGTTGACCCTCCCATTTTGCCATGCTTGTGTTGGTGCGGGGTATCGGGTGTCCGTTGAGCTTCTATTTTCAGCCGGCCCTCTGGATGAGTGAAAAGCTAGATGGAGCAACCAGCGCTAAGCAACACGCGGGGAGGCCCATTATTAATATCTCTGTAATAAACTCACGTGTAGCGGTTGTTCCGAAGGACTGAGGGCCCACGCAAGGTTCGAGGGATCGCCCAGGAGTGCATTTTGAGGGGCGGTTGGTGGTCTTATCCACACGGTTTGGCCAGCTGCCGGTAGCTTCTGCTGCTTGTCCCCCTTTTTATTTTTTTCTCTCTCTCGAGTGGAGGAATGCCTGCAGAGGTCAAACCAAGAGAGAGAAGGAGCGACGGAGCTCTTACAGGGGAGAGAGATAAGGAGGACGCGGGGGTCAAGGTGTGTGTGTGTTTGTGTGTGTGTGTGTGTATGGGGGGGGGGGGTTGTTGGGAAGGG
>JAODTR010004505.1:0-12018 GCA_025399935.1 Amblyopsis rosae | reverse complement strand
AATTAATTAAAAACCTGACTCTTAGCACTAGTCGGGCAGAGCCAGGCTACAGAACAATGGCCAAACAAGAATCGCAGGAAGTGTATAACACACCACCTTCCTCCCAACCACAGTATCTCCCTTGTTTTCCCAACTGATAAGTGAAGTCCTCTGGTTTTCTAGGAACTACGTAACTGGTCCTTCCAGTAAAATGGTTGGTTACCATTGTTTAGGGACCATGGGTAATGCTAATGATGTGTCTTGGTCTGTTAAACTTTAGTGGTTAAGAGTTACTCATTCTGACTCAGCCTTTCTTACCCTCAGGTGTCTTTTGTGGCTCACATTGGGGGAGGGGTGGCTGGAATGACCATTGGTTACGTCTTCTTCAGTGCCTATAACCAGAAACTCCTTCATGATCCGCGCTTCTGGCTCTGTATAGTGGGTTATATAGTATTCCTGCTCTTTGCTGTGCTGTTCAATGTATTTCTCTCTCCGGCTTCATAGAACCTAGAGGTTCTACTAATTTAGGTCAAACTCAGGAAGATTGTTTCCAGATTTTCAGGGAATGTGGAGTATCAGAACTGGCGAAAGTGTGTCTCCTGCTGGTTATCTGTAATATTTCAGACAATTAAGCATTTTTAATTCAAATGTTTTTATATTAATCTATCTTGAAAAAGATAGTTTTCTCATTTTAAGTTTGATTGTAACTTTGGTATGTTTGTTTTATGTAGGTGCACTGTAAATGTAACACTTTTTAGTGTGAGAGTGTGTGTCTTATCCTGTTACTTTATTCTGTTACTTTGCTCTAAACAATACCACTTTTTAAATGGTAGCTTTGAAAGCTGTTTGTCTACTGGTTTGTGGCTGCCATTTTTCTTATCCGCAAAGATCAGATTGCTGTAAAACCCTCACGACATAAATCAACACTACATTTTGTGATGTTGCTATTCTACTCCTTTCAACAAAGATCTGAAATGCTGATGGTTAAAAAGAAAACATGTTAGATGTTAGAGTGCTGTTGATTCTGACTAGCTAATGATTTACATATTAATTTTATTCTGAATAATTGTTAGAATAGTGTAACTATTCACCAAAGGTTCAAGAAGCTTGGTCAAAACCATGTATTATAGTAACACATTGAGAAAGTGACAGATTGTGATGTGTAATGAAGGCCTGATCTAGATTCAGATCAGGTTAACGATGCATATCTGTAAGCAATTGAGCTAGATGGCTAATCCCTATCTGTACATGTCACTTTGGATAAAAGTACCTAAATTACCTAATTGCTGAATGTATTGTAGATTTCAGGAACTTTGTATACATGTTCTCCTTGATCATTTGGTGTAATTTTTTTACAGTACTGGACATTATGTAACATGCCTTTTAGAATAAAATATTAAACCAATATCTGTTGGAGTTAGAAACATTGTGTAAAGGCTTCATGCTATTATGACAAAGGTTATACACTTAGTTTGGATCTGGTATTAACATCAACATATGCCAGAGGTTTGATTCAATACATTTGATGACAATAACTATAGAGGTTGGTGGTTTGCTAGTGGATGTAAGACAATATTGTACCTTTTCAAGTCACTGCAGCAGTCTTAACTGATTGGCTTCCCTTCAATAGAGGTTCTCATACAAATTGTCTTCTACACACCCACCCACAGTGGACCAATGGTGTCCAGAGTCCAGACACATCAGTGTAGCCTAAACCTATAGTGCATTTGTGGTCACAGGGTCACCTTTAAAATACTCAAATGCTGGACCAAAATGTGGTGACCATTGTTTGAGTAAAGGTGTCTTAACCTGACCTGAACCCCATAGAAAAGGTATGAAGTATTTTCAAGAGCAGAAGTCTTCAACCCTGGTCCTAGGGGACCCATGCCCTGCATGTTTTAGATGTCTTCCTGCTCTAACATACCTGATTCTAATAAATGGGTCATCATCTAGCCCTGCAGAAGCCTGGTACCGCCCATTCATGTGAATCTAATTAGGAGATTACACATAAAACCTGATGCACACCATGTAAATCTATGTATACTCACACAGCAACTCGGCACTCCAACCACACTAAGGCCTGGTGGCAAGTATGAAACTCCAGCTGCAGGCAGCCGATATTGGGTTGTTAAAAATAAAAATACAGAGAAATATAGGCTAAATAAAGATGACTTTATTAAAGTGTTACAACTAGTAAATGTACGTATCAGTCTGATCAGCACACTAAACAGAGAGCCAGTGCACCCATTCACTTCTGGCTGCGGCTTCCAAGGGAAGATGATGTGCATTGTCGCAGGCAGGTCGCCTACCGTGCCGGGGACAAAGAAACAACACTGAACTAAGCCAGACAAATGTATGCATACTAAACAGCTGTAACCTTTACCAATTTAACAGACTAACATTTTGGAAGACTCATACCTACAATTCTAACTAAGGACATACACTTAAAAGGTGTTGCCAACCATTGCAGGCTATTACACGTCAAATTCATCAGGTATTTCCTAGAATTTCGCTATTTTTGCGCTCTGTGCTTGTTGCTCTGTAAATAACAAAAACAAAGTAAACACTGCTCACAACAACAAAGCTGTACTACCAGTGTGTGTATGTGTGTATATATATATATATATATATATGTGTGTGTGTGTGTCTCTTCATGCCCTAGATTGGGCACTCTGGGGCTGTAATGCGCTACAGTCTTGCTACATAGTGTATTGTTTTGACCGCCAGAACCAATGACTTAATGTTTTTACAGACATCGACCTTTCAACCAATATGTATATTAATCTTATACATGACAAAGCCATAAAACTAAAAATTCAAACACTTAACTAAAATTATTTAATGTTAAAGAGGGCTAGTAATATTATATACCAATGGTATAAAGAATTCTAACCTGCTACTAATACAAACAAGGCTAGATAGATGTTTTGTAAATGGGATCAAATTGGGTTGGCTGGGTGAGACGATTACATGCAGAGAGGGCACTAGAGTATGAAATCGGACATGACTCATTGATTTGTGCACACTAGTAGAACGCTATTGATCACACCAAGCCTGTGTGAAGCCTGGGAGATCACATCAAATGTGATAGCTTTCTAACTTTCCCATTTGCAATAATTAGGCAGCAATCAGGTGCTTAGTTAATGTTGAAGAAGCCAAAACTGAAAGATTTCCACTTTCCATGTTATTTTGTCAAAAAAAAAAAAAAAAAAAGACGTAAACAGATGTACTAACAATATTAACATATATTACCAATAGTTTAGTTGTTTGATTCCCCCATTACATCTATTATTATAATAGAATAAAACTCACATTTTGGCTTTTACTGTGCTAAGCTAAATTTGTCATTTGCTTTTCGATTGTGATCTAATGTATGTATTGGTTGAGGGGTGGGTATTGACTTTTTCTTTTCAGCATAGTAATGGCACACTTCTGTAGCCAGCTCAGATGTCCTCTGTTTCTGCCTGCTTCGGACAGAGGCGGGTTATTGAAGTTCAGGTGATGAGCAGCAACAGATGTGGAGGGCGGCACCGATTGTCAACATTTTGGTGACCACATCACGACTGCATGACCTGAGGAGATCCAAATCACCGGCAGTCTATTCATGCTGCTGCAAGGTAAATGGCAACGAAATTGACCTCATTCTTGATAAAGTTGCTGCTTGTGTGGATGCCTTTATTCGGGCAAACAGGACAGCCAAACAGAGGTAATGGGAGGCCTTCTTGTCTTTAAGTCTGTTTTATATTGGGATATGTAGCAAATAATCACCTAACATTAATGTCAGCATTTCATCTTTACAGATGCAAGGTATGTCTAACAAATGCATTGGCTAAGTTAAGCAAATTCATTGCTCAAATATTTTGCTTTAATAAGTCAGTTTACCATATATGCTTTTTACTTAGAAACTAACATGTTTTCATGTACCATTTGTATTTTGCCATTTTCATGAACGTATCCATTTATAGTGTTTCTTGGACAATGTTGCCACGTGTTGCACGTCAATTCTAATTCACAAATAATCATCATCACTCTTTACTTACATGCTAGTTACAACAGTGGCCGAGTGAAGATGGGCGATTGGAACTTCTTTGGAGGGATACTAGAGGAGGTGCATATCCACTCCACTATGGTAGGCAAGATCTGGCTTACCATCCTGTTCATCTTCCGCATGCTGGTGCTCGGGGTGGCCGCTGAGAATGTGTGGAACGACGAGCAGGCCGACTTCATATGCAACACAGAGCAACCCGGATGCCGCAACGTAGGCTACGACCTGGCTTTCCCCATATCCCTCATCCGCTACTGGGTGCTGCAAATTATCTTCGTCTCCTCTCCCTCCCTGGTCTACATGGGCCATGCACTCTACCGGCTCCGGGCGCTAGAGAAGGCCCGACAGAGTAAGAAGGTGGTGCTCCGGAGGGAGCTGGAGATGGTGGACGTGTACATGACCGAGGCCAAGAAGAGGATTGAGCATGAAATGAAGCAGCTTTATCAGGGTAAGCTCAACAAAGCTCCTCTCAGGGGCTCTCTGCTGCGCACGTATGTGGCACACATTGTCACCCGTTCTGCTGTGGAGGTGGCCTTTATGGTGGGTCAGTACGCTCTGTACGGCTTTCAGCTATACCCGCTATACAAGTGTGAGAGGGAGCCTTGTCCGAATGCCGTGGATTGTTATGTCTCACGGCCGACAGAGAAAAGCATCTTCATGGTGTTCATGCAATGCATCGCCGCAGTGTCCCTGCTCCTGAACATCTTGGAGGTCATGCACCTGGGATACAAGAAGGTTAAAAAGGGTATCTTGGATTACTACCCACCCTTGAGAGATGCAAGGGATGAGCTCGAAGACTACTATGTCAATAAACATAAGAAAGAATCTGTTGTGCAGCTGGGGCTGGGTGCAGTACGGAAGGCTACGATTTCCTCTGCGCCCAGCCACTACAACCTCTTGATGGAAAGAGCCCAAGCCCCAAATATTTACCCAAACGTTATAACCCCCCCACCAGCGTTCGTACCTCTTCACACTGACTCAAGCACTCAGAAGGTATTGTATGACCCTAAATGTGTTGCTCAGAGCTTCACAGGGAATACTTGCAACTCTGCCAGCACCAGTAATGAGCCCTGTGATTCAGTGAGCCCTTCAAAGCAGGATGAGGCCAATGATTCCTCACACATATCCCCACACAGCGAGGAAGACACTAGTGACTTAGGGAGCCCCGACTCTCCGAAATGCGCATCCTCCTGCCCTACACTGCCAGTGGGAGCAGCAAGGAGACCATGGAGGGGTCACAGTTCCAACTGCTCCATTGTATTGGAGGGGAAGAGCTCTGACACAGACTCCTATGAGGCTACTAAAGTCAGTTATGGGCACCCATCTGGAAGACCCCGGTCGAAATCAGATTGCAAGCAACACAGTCGCCCCTCAACCCCTGAATCAGCAGTTGAGTCTAGTTCAGAATCATGGCACAGCCCAATACCACCTTCCTCTAAACGGAAAACATCCATGGCTAGTAACACAAGCATCAAGCGAGCACCAGACTTGCAAATCTAGATTCTGAAACAAAAGCCAAATTCCTGTCTCATGTCCTGCTCAAGTGTGAATTGCCTGAATTGTGAGTTTGATGGACTGCCATCCAAAACAGTTTTCCACACTCAGTAAGCTGGGATAGGTTACCTCCCACTGACCAATACTAATAAGCAGGTAAAGTTGATTGTGTCCAATAGGTGAATTAATGTGTGGCTGCATTTAAGAATAACCATTACTACATGTTCTGGTAATACACAATTTGAAGGGTTCTATGGGGAATTTGACATTGATTTGAAAGTTGTATGGAATAAATAAAGCTTATACTTTTACAATGGTGAAACAGCATCACTGCGGGGAAATCTGTAGATTTTATACCCCTTTTACCAATTAGTCAAACAAGTAAATGGATAGATATACAGAGATTTCACTGAAAGTCTGCCTATCAAGTTTTATGTCTTTTAATATTTTATCTAGGTGAGGTATCGTACAGCTTGCATACATCTATACAACAAAACAAATATATATGCCAGCTAGTTTATTATCAGGGACTAAGATCATTATCGAAACAAGATAAGATAATGCAAATTTGGGGGCAGAGCTTCTGAGGGAATCCCGTATGGCACTGAAGGGAGACATTTTTGTTTGGATGAGAGATCATATATCAATGTTTATCCAGCACCACTTACCCTTAAAAGGTGTGTTATATATTTTAAACATTAAAGTGTAACCTCACCCCACCTGAACCTGACTCCACCCATTGCAGTTTTGAAAAATCAATGAGCTGAGTGAGGGGAGGACATCATTAACATTAATGTCAAAATTTGAATATGATGATGCATGAGTGGTCAAAAAGTAGTTGAAAACCAGCCAGGCCCTGTGCCAGCTTTGACGTGTCTCATCACAGTTAACAGTTTACAGCTCAAAATATTTTTATTCGTTTGTCGTTACTCCTAATATAGTAGCAAACAAATGTTCTATGGAAGTATATAGCAAAGTATTTGTGTCCATAGCAGAGAATGACACACAGCCTGTGTGTGTGGTTTAAATATCTGGAGCTGTCGGGAAGTCAAAATCCCGTAGTATGAATGGTGTTTCGACTGGTAATGACAGCGGCGACGACCTACAGCCAATGAGAGGACTAGAAATAAGGACTAGATGAGAACAAGGGGAAGGAGTAAAAGTCTTTGTAATCATTTGAACTGCTTGAAGAAACAGCAAAGATACTGGAATAATTAAATAAGTCTCTCTGAAACAGGTATCCCTTGTCAATAATTATGATAATGATATTACTTTAATCAATTCTACCACAGTGGTGGGAAATATTGTGATTGAAATCATGTTGAGAAATGTAGCATACCGCCTCCATGTTAACGAGGTGCAAACGCTACTATGGAGGGATATGCCTATATTACGTATTGTTTGTGAGATATGCCTGTGCCTATATATGCTCGTGAAACAATCTCCAAGCTCCAGTTTGACTTTGTCAGGTGAAACATCTTGTAGTGTGTGACCCCATCGCCGATCAGTCACGTAGTGTGAATCACACAATGACGTCAAGACACCCGATTTCAAGAGACAGACGTTTAGTGTGTGCTGCACATCGATCTAGCGACATTGAAAAGTCGTGTAGTCTGAACCTGGCATAACTTGGCCAGCTGCATGTGTTTGGGGGCACTTGAGACGCTGGTGCGCTTAGTGTGACATCTAGTGGCAGAAAATAAGATAGACTTGGGCAAAAACATAATGCATGCAAATTACAAAGTCTGGGATATTGCTTTATGGTGTGGTCTGCACCATTAAAAATTTTATTTATTGTAAATATATATAAATATGTAAATATAGCACGTTTCCAACATTACAACAATTTAAAGCACAATTACCGCACATTAACCCATTCCATACACACATTCATAAACTGATGGTGACAACTGCCATGCAAAGCGCCACTTGACCACCGGGAGCCGGTAAGGTTAGGTGTCTTGCTCAAGGGCTTCAACACTTGATGAAGAGTTAGCGGGATTCAAACCAGCAACTTCTGGATCACCTGCTGCCCCACTCTCACCACTGTGCCACTGCTGCCAATTTAACCAATCAGCATACAGCCTATAACTGTATAATTTAATCTAGCTCTACCATTTCAAAACAAATACTTGACTTCAATGTGATTGGCCATATGGACACAGATAAGTCCACCATCCTGAGTAGCTGAGCAAACACTAAAACAAACAGGGTTCCAGACAATCTCAGAGAAAATTGAGTTGAGTGTAAATTTCGGGTGAAGCCTAGTCTCGCAGAGCTCACCTTTAATTATGACGGGTTCAGACTACACGACTTCAAAGTCGCTAGATCGATGTGCAGCACACACTACACGACTGTCTGTCTCTTGAAATCGGGTGTCTTGACTTCATTGTGTGATTCACTACAAGATGTAGTAATATGAATTAAATATGAAGCGTTATCGACAAGGGATACGTGTTTCAGAGAGACTTATTTAATTATTATAGTATCTTTGATGTTGCTTCAAGCAGTTCAAATGATTACAAAGGCTTTTACTCCTCATTTTAATCTAGTCCTTGTTTCTAGTCCTCTCATTGACTGCATGTCGTCGACGCTGTCATTACCAGTAACAACACCGTTCATACTACGGGATTCTGACTCGGACAGCTCCAGATATTTAACCTGCTAAATATCCAGTCGGGCCTTGCGACGCCTCGCCGACATGTCGTAGACACTCTCAGCTCGCATTGTTGTAAGCAATTCACACTACACCATCGTCGCTCACGGGAGCTAGCTGTGATTTCATTCATTAACATGCACAACAACTACATAGGTATAAAGCTTCTTCTTCGTTTTAGGTAGTAGTAGCTCCAAACACACCCCTATAACCAATCCGGCTGTAGCACCGCCTACCTTCTTAACATTTACGTCCACGGAAATACGGAAATAAATAAAACAAGGACATGTGGAAATACAGAAATAAATAAATAAATGTAGAAATACAGAAATAAATAAATAATGTATGAATAAATACATTTTAGAATAAATAAATGTATGTACAAATAGTTAAATAAATAAATGTAGAAATGCACAAATAAATAAATACATGAAAAATTACAGAAATAGCCTATTTTAATACAAAAATGAAATAATTTTTTCAATTATTTTTACATTTATACATTTCTTTATTTATTTATACTTTTATATATTTATTATGGCAGTCCTGGTCCTCCATACATTACAGGTGGCAAACTATCACAGTACCACACTTGAATTCAGTGAGCTCCTGAGAGCGACCCATTTTTTCACAAATGTTTGTAAAAGCAGTCTGCATGCCTAGGTGCTTGATTTTATACACCTGTGGCCATGGAAGTGATTGGAACACCCGAATAAAATTATTCGTAGGGGTGTCCCAATCCCAAATTGCCCTCTGTTCAGGTTGAACGTTTGCTACAAGTTCAATAAACTAATTCTGTCAGTGCATAGCATACTGTTTCAATTTAAGGATATCTCTGTAATGGCTGTGTAAACATATTCGATTTTAGAATGTCATGAATTGCATATCAAAATTAGACGGCATACATTTAAGATGGAAAGATGTAATAAAAGTGACAATTGATAGTGGTATTAATAGTGATGTCTTAAACTCAAATACTTATAAAACACCCTGGAAAATATTAGTCTACACTTCCTCAACGTCACTAAGCAACACTCACCACGCCCAATAAATGGAACAAACTGCTTTGTAAGTATTTTAAAAATGTTTAAGTAAACTGGTCGTTCAGTTAAACATTTTTAATTGAACGTTCAGTCCACTGAGTGCATAAATTGTGTACGTATATAGACTTGTGAGTGACAATGCTAACAGCCAATGAAAATCTACTTCTCAATTTTGTAAAGCGCGTCCACGCTTACAGGGGTCTATGCATCAGTCGTTCAGCACAGTTGCTTATGTGACACTGATAGCTACAGGCGTTATTTGTGACAACAGCAAAAGTGACATGAAACCAATTTAAACAATGGACAGATGCTTCATCCAATCAACCGTTTTTCCAGTTTCAATGGACGGCTCCCCAGATGGATTTGTGTATAACAATCCATCAGGTTAACCGTAGCCTACCTATTTAACCGATTTACTACACCTGCAAAGAGCAAGTCATGTAATTTACTTTCCCAACAAATTCCTCTGTAGAAGTTAAACTTCCAACTTCATCAGTCATGAAGTTGAGTCATGCATGTCAATCAAAATACCTCTCCCTGTCAAACAGGCACATCTTGATGCAGCCAGCCAGCCAGTGTTTTGCTTCACCTAGATACTGCAAGCTTAGGTGAATGCAGGCCAGAGATATTGTCAGAATTGGACCCACCTTAATACATTTTCATGTACATTTTATTGTGGAAATGCTATTATGGCGTGTGAGCAATTTGTTACTGTGTGCACAGCAGTATTGTTACATGCAGTTTAACAAGGAGGGGAAAAAAGTTTACCAGCTGAATATTTCAGATTTATTGTGTGCACAAGGCCTTACAGAAAGGAAGAGAAAGAAATTATACCACAGAATGAGTTTACTCCCTTTTAATTTTGGCCAAATATTTGATTCTTATAAAATATGTAATTGAAAATAGAATTTAAGTGTAACTGGCACAAGAACAAATAAATATAACATTCTTCCAAACATTTAAGATCATGCATAAGTTTGGCCCCAATGTCCATGACTTGACAAAATATTTTAGGACCTTAAGGAAGCACAGGTCTCCATGAAATTAGTAAATTTTAAATTAGAAGAAAAAAAAAAGAAAATCTATATATATTTAGATTATTGCACAATATTTACAAATTAAGTTAACGTCTAAGAAGCATAATCAAATAACCCATGAAAAGTAACAGACACTTAACAAAGTTGTTTGTCATGAAAAGCATAAAAAAACTAAGTTTCTTTCAAGGCCTACTTAGTAGCTGCTCCATCTTCTGACAAGGGTTCTTGGCGTTGAAGCTAGGAAAATAAAAAAAGAAATTGAAAACAAGAGTCTTTCAGATGATGCATAAAATACGCCAGTGGTTTTTAAATTGAGAGTTGGGGAAAATATGTTTAAAATAGTTTTACATGCATATATTTATTTAGCGGTACTGTAGACTCACGGTGTTCCGGACAGAATCGGACGTGCGACGACTTTAAACTAGGCTCCAACAAGAACTAACAAAGCTACGGTTATAATGTGATTGCATCACTGTTGCCAGATAGGGCTTGGCAACATTTTCATCTTTGACTGACATGCTTTTGGACAAATAGTATTTGTTTAATCAAAGAAAATTGACCGCTTTGACCACTGTACGGGACGTCATGACCAGCTCACGGTGTTCTGTTCTTGAATGCTAACGCTGTAGCAGTTGGTTCTCTGTAGCCTGATTATTTCCCCAATATCATTTTTTAAATGGTGCCACATTTGTAAGGTACGTGCATTTTTGTGGGATGAGCTGAGTATGTGGGTTGCGGCCATGAAAAATGTGCCAAATCTTCTGACAATGCCAAACAGCTTTTCTTTGTTGTTGACTCGTTTGGTGGATTGGATGATTGAAGCAGGGCTCGAAATTAAGGCTTGTCCGGGACAAATCGATTTTAGAAGGGGCAAGTGCAGGAGGATTTTACTTGCCCGACCGGACAAGTAGCCTGATTAAAATGTAAATGTTAATAATGAAAAAAGTAGCTTCAGTATAGACAGACATGTGTAACTTATGTTATTTTCATTAAATATTCCGTTTAAAAAGTATGTAGAGTGCCAGTGCATGCACCATAATAACGCTGATTCCACCGATGTGTGCAGCGCATTCTGGCTTCGACGCGGGTTTGTTCTATTCTCTCCAGACGTCAATTTACCGGGAGCATTTCAGAAGCGGAGTGCAGCGAGGCAGACGTATTGGCGAGATCAACAAAACTATACTACTTCAAAATAAAAGCTCCGTAAAATATACAAATCTCTTTTAAAATAATCAACTACAGGCTACTGGTAACTTGTAAATAACCCTTAGTTATTTAATATTTGACCTGATGGACATTACAGCTAACCTACAACCTAGATAACCTAGATATAAATAGGCTACCATATGTAATGTACTGCTATCTTGTTTCTGATAAATATGTGATAGTTAGTGTAATCTCAATTTCATTTTGTAATTTTAAGAAATGTACTAGTATTCCTCTATTGCAGCACACCTTTAGTCAAAGGTGGACAAATGCCTTCAGGCATTCACACTATAAATGTTACTATTTTATTTCCCGGACAAGTAACTGTAAAATGCTTAATGTCAAGCCCTGATTGAAGTATGAAGAAACAAGACATTGGCAATTTAACAATGTATTAATTTAACAAACAGGAATGTCAGTAGCGTGTGGAAGAACCATACATAGCCACAACAGCCTGGCACCTCCTCCTTGTAGGGATCCATGACTTCCCACCATTCAGAAGATAACAGGATCTATGTAACCCCCCCCCCCCTTCTCCACCGAAAAGCCAAGGGATCT
>JAODTR010004504.1:0-12020 GCA_025399935.1 Amblyopsis rosae | reverse complement strand
ACCGGAAATTAGTTTAAACCGTTATCGAAAAAGTTTATATCGCGATAGATATTGTTATTGAATTATTGTCCAGCCCTTTATATACATTTTGGTTTCAATGTGATTGTGAGAATAAATAGTGATACATTTTCCCTGCTAAATTAAGCACTGTATCATGATAGATTGACAGCAGAGAAATGCTTTAAAACTAGTCATAGCATGTCAGCATACTGTGTGTCAAGTTATCTTATTACTGATTTAGTTTGAGGAAGTCTTTAGTAGGAAGTCTCACATTTGTCCTGCAGGTGCATTATCACCATGTGGTCATAACACTGCGTGTGCTTGTTTTTGACAACAGGAGTGCCAAAAGAAACTGGATCACAAGCTGTCTCTTGATGCCTATCTACTGAAGCCTGTTCAGCGCATCACGAAATACCAGCTCATGCTCAAGGCAATCACCTACTGTACTGTTTCCTACACCTTGTTGAGCTAATGGTTTGATACTGACATACAGCACATAATATTCCGCTATTTACAGTAGGCTACTACCAGAGAGAATGGAGTGAAAACATGTGTGCCACAGTAAAGACTTTCCGAAGGGGGGCTCGTGGTACTTTATGCAGACTATAATGACCCAGCATTCCATGCAAGTAAATTAGATTTTTGGAGTATATATTATTAAAGGTATAAGATATTGTAAATTAATTGTAAGCTAATACCCTTTTTGTCAAATTCACCAAATATATGATCCATCTCACTGTTCTCTGTGCGTACTGAAAAACGAATCCAGTACTACACATTTACTCTGTAAATAGGAACATAACAATAGTGGCGAACACTACTTAAAACAGCAATCCCCTTGGCTTCGCAATGCATTTCAATGTGCGGGGGCAAGGCCGGATTAGTACCCTCAGGGGCCCATGGGCACTGTAACGTACGGGCCCCGTACGTTTCAACGAACGTTACGTTCGTCCGTAACGCCAACGCGATAACAAAAATATTTACACCCATTCTGAAACATGACTGAAGATACAATAATGCCATCACACAACACAGCCGAGTTCAGGTTGCAAGAGGTCAGTAAGTGAGCTGGGCAACTTAACACACTGCAAAAGCCAACATACTGCACTTGACCAACTAAAGCTCACACAGGCCTATACCATGTAGCATCACACAATAATTATGCAATGCTTATGCAATCGGAAATATACTCAGCAATGGTCACACAATCGAAACAGATTGAGCCTACTCATCACAGATAGCATAATAGCACTTGTATTTAGAAGTTCTTTCTAGAACTTCCCTTCGCAAAGTCACAGATCGAGTCCTCAGTCCAGCCAATGAGCCTGAGGTGGTGTGGCATTACTTTGTTCTGTTTGCTGACCGGCATCATTGTAGTCTTTGTTAAAGTTATCCACCATTAGCTGCGGCTGAGCATGCTGTAGCTGGTACTGCAGCATAGGCCTCTTCATTTGTACTTATTAGCGGGACATCTTTTATTGCACACGCTACTTTCTCTTCCTTTTCATTTTGTTTTCTCTCAGTCGCCCCACTGGTCTTTTGGTGTGCGCAAACAAGGCTATTCAATAATTTGTTCCACAGTTCCACTCGCTAATACAACCTGTCTGACCATAGATCAGTTACAAAATAAAGACCTTGTTATTATCTCAACTCGTTCTTAGAAAACTGATACTGAATCAATATGATGTGTGACACTTGCTCTATGCTATAGCTCTATGCCCACTCACCAACAATCTATGCACAATCACAATGCATTTGGCCTGCTCACAATCATTAGGCTACCTGTCCAGTCATCAAACAGACAATCATGATACTTCATTTTTTTGTAAACAACTCCTGTGTAGACTCCCATTACTGAGGGCAATCGTCATGTAGAACTGAGATTGTGAGTGAACAGTATATGGATATAGGCTAGTATTTAGTATATTCTGTTTTCGAGTCACCAGATATTGGCATTTAAGTGCTTCATTTAAAAAAAGTATTGCTTGGGCATGGCCCTGCTAACGTTCCACTCTCTCCAAGGCATCATTTTCTGGAGAATGTGACTCACACCAGATGATCTACCAGTAACCCATAGCTGCAAATGTAAATGCTTTCAGGAATGGAAAGTATGAGTAATTATTGTGTAACCTTGGTGACACACAGCAAGTGCGTAAGATGCTGTATATTTTCACGTGATAGAGGAATGAAGGGGAGGCTTTTAAAAACATTTCAATCATCATTGAATCTACACAGAATTGAATGTGAACAAAAGTAATCGAACTTCAGTGGGGAAAAACCCCACCCCAGTTTTCTTTTCTTACTACAAACACTTGTGCCAAGAGTCTACAGTCCAGACAGTTGTGACAGTTCACCGATTACACTGCAGGATACCATCGCTGCTCCCTAATAGCCTCAACCCGATAACCCCCCTCGATAACAGCCAAGCCCATTATAAATGATTAACTCTATCACTCTTCTACTCTTTCTTCTCTTCTGCCATTCACCTGCTTTTCCACACGTCTCGTATCGCCTCTCCCCTTCTCCGTTTCCCTTCCTTAGTCCATTCTGTTTGCCTCTCTCGTTTCCACCATTAACTTGGCGTGTCCTGTGGCTTCAGGAGATGTTAAGGTGCAGTAAGGGAGAAGGCATCGCTGAACTGGAGGAGGCCCTAGCCACCATGCTGGACATGATCAAGTCTGTCAACGACTCAATGCACCAGATAGCCATCACCGGCTTTGAGGTTAGTGGAGTCAGTTAGTGGAGCCTGTGTGTTTATGGTGATGCCGGTGAGGGCAGACGAGATTCTAGATATGTCTCGCTAGTTCCTTACTGTCATCTCTGTGTGCAGCAGAATACATACAGTACAGTGCTTCCTTACGTTACCATAGCAACGTGCTTCACAACTGACATGTAGTCGCCGCGGTGGTTGTACCAGAGCCGCATTGTTTACATAACACTCCCCGCCCCCCGCCCCCCCCCCCGCCCCTCCCCCTCCTCCCCTTTGCCATTCCCCACTCACACAAACCTGTGTAAACTCTTGCGCATCACAAGTGGCCAATGGTAAGCCTGCATACGTAGTTCCTTTGTGTGTGTCACTTTATGTTTAGGTTTTGGTTAGATTTGGTTAACTAACATATTTATTAGGGGATGTTTTGTTCATGTCATTCCATTGTACGTTCCATTTTTCACATTATGATATTTTATCTATAACAATATCGATATTACACTTCCCCCTTAAATGTCCAGCCTGAGGAATGCTTGTGCGCACTTATTTTTTAAGAGTCACACAGAGCGTGTTCTGTCCTTGGCAGTTTTTAGTTTTCTCGGGAAATGTAGGAATACATGGTTTTATGTAAGGGTGGACAAAAATACCGTGCATCAACATGTATTTGGAAATAAAATACCAAATACCCTAATTGTATATGTGTACCAAAATAATCTATAAAATACAGGTACCACACCATGTGGGGCGACAGGTGATCCAAAAAAAAACGTTTCTGGTTCGATCCCGGCTAGTGTCGAGGTGTCCTTGAGCAAGACATCTAACCCTAACTGCTCACGGTGGTTGGTCGCACCTTGCATGGCAGCAACCACCATCGGTGTGTGAATGTGTGTGTGAATGGGTGAATGTGAGGCAAAATACTGTACAGCGCTTTGAGCGCCCGGGAGGTTAGAAAGGAGATATATAAATGCAGTCCATTTACCATGTATCAAAATAAACTACAGGATTTAAGTATTTTAAAGATACTAAAAAATGCTTTTCCAGTGGAGCATGAAATCGCTTCTCAAACCAGTCGGCCATGCCTTCATCACCAGTACACTGACTCACTTGATTAAATGGGAAATGTTTGAGATCAACAGCTTTCTCTGCCTAACTAATCTGATATGCACCCAGGTAAAGGTGAGGTAAGAGAATGCTGCCTGTTCATTGTGCGTGCTGAAAAACTACACATCTGGTGTTTCTACACAGCCCAGCCATGGGGTGCACCATATTGACCAAATGTGATATTGATCATGAAAATTGCAATATCGATATTAATTTAGATAATTTTAAACATAAGTAAAAACTTATGGGAATGGTTTAGGTTATGGGAAAATGCATTAAAAAAATTCATAACATATCAAAACAACACATTTTCATATTGGACTGGTACAACAACAGTAATTCCAAGGAGGCATTCTTTTTGTCCACTAATGTTTCCTCTTCCATCTCTTTTATGTCATTAGCTTCCTCAGCCACACATCTTACTGTTCTGTCTAAATCAATCACAACTAAGCCACACTGCCAATGGATGCATCTCTCCACAAAATAAACGGCATATTGCACGTCCTGCAACATTTTAGATATGATATTGCGCAACGTGATATTGCGATAACGATGCATTGTTTCGATATGTTGTGTTCACCCCTAAGCCCAGGCTCTGTCAATAAGAACACAAAGCTGTGCAGAGCACACTATACAACACTGGGTGCGTTCTTTTTGAACATTTGCACGATACGTTTGTGTTGAGTGTTGCTCGAGTGTTGCTCAGTGTCGTGTAGCAAGTGTAGCCACATATTTACCTGGGTGTTTAATAAGTATTTGTGAGTATAAGTCATCATCATCATTTTGTACCAGTGCCACTTGTACAAGCCGACACTTTAATAATGATTTAACTACCAGTAACAGTTTGTTAATGACTCAGTATGTAGCAACGCAGTCTTAACATGTCATTCATAAGTACAATTGATACTGTAGCAACTTTTATACATAGCAATTATTCATAGCAATTAGTTCCTAAATAAGTCACTATTATTGTTAATTATCAATTGTTTAATATAAATATAATAATGCATTATTTGCCAGACTGCCAGAAGATCAATGTGGGGGTGAACCATATGTGTTTTTGTTTTGATGTTGGCTGAAAGTAGCAAACCAGAGCATTAACTGTGAGGGCTGCTACAGTATGTTGCTACTTGGATCAAATAGTCAGCTAGATGGACAAATGTGTAAATAACAAACTGTATGTAGCCTAAAACGGACACAAAAACATAACAGGAATTGTTAAGATTTGTAGAAGTTTGGATGAAAAATACACACAAATGATTCAGATGTGACAATTATGAGTGTCAGCTGTTTTCTGGTTACACTGACACTACATACATAGGGCTGCTCCCTAAAACACAAAGCAAAACAAAGAAACAACAGCTCTCTCAGAAGCATTAGAAAAAAGCATTCAAATAAGCGGTTTGATATTTTTACGCAAATCCTGTCACGTTTGCATGTTTTGCATAGGCAAAAGGGATGTTGGACATGGGTTGAACATGGGTTCAGGCATGGCACTACGCCAGAACTAAAACCATTTCACAAATATGCATAGCCCCAGTTAAACCACCTCAATAATTTTAATATTTGTATTGTGTGTAAATAAATTGTAATAGCTAACAGCCATTCTGTCCTAAAAAATAATTATGGTTATGTGCTCGTGCTAGTGCGTGTACCCTAGATTTACATTCACATTTACATTTACAGCTTTCATCCAAAGTGACTTACATTTGTCAATAGTCGGACAGGTCATACACCAGCAATCATAAGCTGTTACAGCATGTTACAGCATTTTGACATCAGGACTACTACTATGTCAGTATGTCATTACATCAAATTGCTAATGGACTAAAAAAGTGCTTAATAAAAATAAAGTGCTTAATTCATAAGAACGGAACAGGATTTTTCTTCTTCTTTATTTACCCTGTGACGTGTGTGTGTGTGTGTGTGTGTGTGTGAGTGTGTGTGTTAGGGCTGCGCGATATGGATCAAAAACAATATCCCGATATATTTAGGTTGAAAACCAATAAACAATCTATATCGGCATTTTCTATAAAGTGGGCTAAATCTTCAGGCATAGAGAAAAACAGGAAACCTACAGAAATGTGACATTTTTTATTTTTAAGGACATTAATTGACTTACGTGAGCTTTCTCTGGTGTGTCCGCCCCTTTGACCCTCTGGACGCACTAAATCACTCGCTCCTGACTCCACTCCTCAGGCCAAGTGCAGGCATGGAGGGAGAGACGAACAAATCGAAAAAGTAATGAATGAACGCATAATATAACTTTATCGATATAAACCATATTGTCTAATTTTATATCTCTTTTGAAAAAAATTCCATATAAATATAGTTGGGGATTGCTAGTCACCCACCAGTTGTGATGGATACAGGACACGTGTGACTGTTCTTGCAGGGAAGCCTGAGTGAGCTGGGCAAGTTGCTGATGCAGGGATCGTTCAACGTGTGGACGGACCACAAGAAAGGCCACAGCAAGGTGCTGCACCACAACACAGCCAGAGCCATGTAGAGAGAGAGTCCAGTCATCTCCGTTCACTCCAGTGGACCGTTTTTTTTTTCATAGCAATGGTGGATCCTGGAGCCTCAAAATAGTTCCTGGAAGTTAGCCTAAATACTAATAGTACCCTAAAAATTATATTTTATATGTAAATAGGTGCATTTATTTACTACTAATTACCAAAAATTGAAGTTACAGTATATATCTGTGTGTATGTATATATATATATATATATTAAATTGCCCACCAAGCACTTCCTGGAACTTTTTGCCATAGGGTTTGCCTCTCCATTAGCCATGTGACTGTTTCGAATTTCGAACTTTCATTGGCGTAACTTTCTCTTTCCATGGCTCTGAACACAGCTACAGAAGTATAATATGGCATATACAGTGTAGTGCCTTAACATGCATTGGGGGGGGGGGGGGCAATGCACCACACACATACATAAATTTGTCACAGACACAGGCCATTTTATTGACTGGCGTTTTGACTGACCCATTTCAGGTGAAAGATCTCGCAAGGTTTAAGCCAATGCAACGGCACCTCTTCTTGTACAACAAGATGCTGCTTTTCTGTAAGAAGCGTGAGGAGACTTCGGAGGGACACGAAAAAACCCCCTCCTACAGCTTCAAACACTCCCTCAAGGTGCCTTTGAATTGATGCGTTTCTGTATTTGTGACAGGAATTGTGTGCTTGTAGTTGCATTGCATGGCCAGTGGAAACACATAATTTGAATTATTCATATTATTTAAGAAAATGCCCTGAGTGTAATATACTAGCTGGGTGCTGCAATAAATACACTCATGTAGTTTACCAGTCTGTATAGCGTCCATTAAAACACTCCCCTTGTACAACCAAGGTCCTCTTTGCTTCATACAATGGAATGACTCACTTTCTGTCCTTTGTAAGACAGAATATACTGTAAAAAAAATGATTTTACGCTGAATCTTAGGAGAGGCTCATTGTACCGTCAATCGCCCTATAGAACATATACTTATCTATAGCTTATCAGTAAAGCATAAGCACGTACCTTTGCATGCAGTCATAATGTCACGTGTAACTGCATCAGATAGTGTAACGGCATGGATGTCACTCTCTTGAGAAGTAATAATATAGAGGCACACAAATTGTGTACGTTTTAGTATCGTAGTGTATCAACACAATTTTTCACCTTTCTTTCCTGTTCCTGCGGCTTGGTGCCTTCTATGTGGTATCAACTACATGCTAATCGTATTCTCTGCTGGTGCATTTTTCCAGATGAGCGCAGTGGGAATCACGGAGAACGTAAAAGGCGATATTAAGAAGTTTGAAGTGTGGTACAACGGTAGAGAGGAGGTTTACATTATTCAGGTGTGTCATGGCACTTAATATATCTACTACTTATTAGTATCTCTTTTATTTGTGCATATCTATATGTTTTCAGCTTATATCATATTAAAATTTTACTTGTGACCCGATAAATACCCAACACATTTATTTTTTGTGGGTCACGTGAAATATTATTTAGGTGCATTCTTGATGTTATCCACTAGGTGGCAGTGTTGCTTCATAGAAAAGACAATAATATATTTGCTACCTCTGTTGTATACTGTATGCTGGTTTGAAATTGTGTTTGTGCGCATATCCATCTTCAGGCTTCCTCCATGGATGTGAAAAATATGTGGGTGTCGGAGATCCGGAAAGTTCTAACAGGCCAGCTAGAAGCATGCAGAGGTATTAAACACAAGCACGCACAAGAGAGAATCAATATCTCATGTCCGTCTTACCTCACAACCTGCACCTAATGTTATCCATATACCTTTTGTGCCTTCCTACAGTTTTACATCTAAAGGTCAAATGCACTGGATTGGATCAATATTTATTTTGATTAATTCATATACCAGGAGTCCATCTTATTGGACATCTGTGAGACAGTTAATTCACCGTTCAATAAACCTCCCATTCTAATAATATCTTGACATACTGTAGCGATATTTGTGTGTATACCATGATTTGTGTAAATATAGCATACATACATTTGTAGGCTACATACTGTATAGCACTACACGTACATAATAAAAAGGTCATACTAGTCACAGTATTCTGTTACTGACGTCCCTATAAGTAGCATTTCTGGAATGGGATTGACTTCGCTAATTTGGCTGTTATTCGCGAAGTCAGGTCCCTACTACTGTACATTTATTATAACTACTGTACGTATCAGAGACCTCTGCCGTCAGTAGTAAACACACTATTGTGCTACAGCAAGTCAGGAAGACTGCCTTTCCCAATCAATATTGCAAAGGCAATTTTCCCGAATTACTATGATAATCTGTTTGCGAATGAAGAAAAAAAAAAAATGAAGTTTATAAATGAAATTTTTTAAGTGTTTGTAAAGTTTTCTCTCCGTGCAGCCAGAAAGTTGTTGATATTAGAGGACGCACTATGGCAGCTACTGTGGCTATTCCCCGAGCGACAGACGTGCTTTTCCTGTTTTATAAAAATAGACGCTAGCCTCCCTCACACACGTGAGGACACACACACACACACACACACACACACACATGCACATGTACATGTGAGGACTTTTGGACCCTGGCAGCCTTAGTCAGCATGTTGGTGCTATTCCTACAGGCACTGCAACGCACACGCACTCACACACATGCACACGTGCGCGCACACGCACACACACACACACAGGCAACAGAGAAGACCCCCTCTCTCCCTACACACTCACAGTCACCCTCAATGTCTTCTTTTCTGCCTGTCTGTTCTTTTCCATACCTCTGCTCTCCCTCGCTGTCTTCTCTCTGTCTCCCTGTCTGACTTCCCTGCTTAACCCCCCCCCCCACTCTCTCTCTCTCTCTCCCTCTCTCTCTCTCTCTCTCTCTCCCTGCCAGTAAGCACCGGTCGCCCACTGTTCCACTCTGTGGATACTGACTGGCAGGAAAAAAAAACGCTCTGCGTGAGATTTACACTCACTCTGCCCGACTGACAAGCTCTGTCTGTGTGTGCGTGCGTGCTCGTGTGTGCGTATGTGTGCGTGCGAGTGTGCGTATGTGTGTGTGTGTGTGACTCGACTGACTAATAATGACAAAGATGCAATGCTATGAAGTTCTTGGTGCAACCAATGTAGTCTGTGCCGGTGCGTGTGTGTGTGTGTGCGTGCGTGCGTGTGTGCGCGTGCGTGTGATTTACACCACTTATTCCACGTGTGTGGGAGGAGAAGACAAGAGATATAAAGGAGGGGACGAGAGAAATGTGAGAGAATGAAATTGTTCTGGGGAAGGAGAAAGGGAGGAGATTGAAAGTGATGGGGAGAGACGAGGGGCAGGAGAGTGATGGTCTACAAGATTTGCAGACGGAGACACATAGAAGGAGAGGGAGAGAGAGAGAGAGAGAGAGGGAGGCAGGATGGAAGGAATGATGGGTGAAAGGAGGGCAATTTCAGCTTCACATACTCTACAGAGAGAGGTGATGGGGGAGATGGAGAGCGTCATGTGCTTTTCTGGTCTGGTCTGGTGCATTGTGGGTGCTTGTATTTACATGTACTACACCACACAGCATGTGTTCTTGACCTGCTTTACGCTTTTTTTAACGACATGTTTATGTATATTGCTGTCACCCATATAACATAACACTTAATTCATAAAACAAGTCATTTCATATTTAAAACCGCTAGAAATAAAGGCAATTACCATAAATCATATGCAACCTAAACCTATAATCTGTTTATGTACATTTCCAACATGCGTCTGTGTCGCATATTTACATTGCAAAGTTGCATATGAAGACAGACTGCCATTAACAGAGTGCCATTCCCAGTACAGCATAGTCTAGTCATAGCATAGTACAAGCATGCTTATTAAAAGGTGGCCAAATGAACAAAACAAAAAATACCAAGCTATCTCTTAGGCACGTATCCATGGAAACGATGGAAACGACGAACACCAGCTCGTAATGACAATATAAGCGCATATGCAGCATTTGGTCCTCCCGCTGCTGTTTGGCTTTATAGTCTAGAGATGTACTGTATGTGTTGGTGTGACTAGGCATTGCATGGAGGGAAATGCACACACCCATAATGACAGGTGAAAGAAAAGGCCCCCGTGCTGAATATGGTATTCGGAGTGCGTGGAATGCCTTTGTGCTGAGACTGCATCTCAGCCACTTCTTCTTCCCTTGGTTCTCTGCTGCGCAAAAGTGCTAATCCGGACCCTTCGTAGAGGCCGTTCACACCAGGGTCCTGTTAGCCTGAGCTATTCCCTTGACTCATTCTCCGGAGAGTCCCCCCACCCCCGCAGACTCCGGGAGAGGTATATGGCTCACTGGGGCTCCTCCATGTTAGTGCCCGACTATGCAGCAAACAGTGTACGGTACTATTGATCACCATGGTAGGGCAGCCTGGGAATGGTTGTCACACTATTTACTCTTGGAAGTATTTCTCAGCACCAGTAAAATACAAAATAATAATTTCAGTATTGGTCCAAAGCTTAAGGTCTTGGGTATAAATTAATATTGTTTATATCAGTGTAATGTGTTTTAACGTGAAGTAATACGCCATACAATACACCCTGAGAAAGTGTAACAAACAACCCCATCACACGGTTGGTTGTCACTGTGTATTCCAATGAGATGTTTATAAATAAAGATTTTGTTTTTCTTTTAAGATACAAAATATTTCAAATGTTCTTAACATAATTTGTAATGTTTTAATCTATAAAGTTCCTGCACTATGTTTTTATACCCCATTGTGTTTAATCTGATGTCTATTTATAATTAATTCACAGAGACAGGCATATACATATTAAGGCTTTTAATATAGCCACCAGTCAAGAAAACCTTATGAAACATGAACTATAAAATGTAACAAAATGTTTGTAACGTATTTGATTGTATAGGTTTGTGACTATAGTATTTGTTTGTGAATAATTAGTAGGGCAACCATGTATAATCTTAGTCGAATTTTACATACCCTTAAACCTGACTGAATGCTCTCTGCAGCTTTCTGTGTACATTTACATTTACATTTACATTTACGGCATTTGGCAGACTCTTTTATCCAAAGCGACTTACATGTTGTACATGTGTCAGTAGTTGGACAGGTCATATACCAGCAATTATAAGCATACTATACATTATACTATATTGTAAATAGAACAAATGCAGCATAATGTCATTTTACCTATTACAACATAGTCCACCAGTAGGTAATGGCCTACTGTAGCTACTAAAGTGTAATAGGTAATGGCCTAGCTAATTTTTTTTTATTTTTTTTTTTATAGTGAGATAAGAGCATGAGAAGTAAGTGTAGGACTTGATAGCATGAGAGAATACACTCTTAGATAGAAGATAGTGCTAAGAGGTGGCGAGGTCGCTTGTCAAGGTACCAAGGTGGATTGTTTACCTTTATTTTGCAAAAGAATTAGCAAGGGCGCCCCTACTATTAGGATACATGACGTGGAATTATTAGTGACCGCCAAAGTTATTTTCAGTGCTTACGTGTGCTTTCATTAATCAGCTACACTAAAATCACCATTACAATAATTACTTTCAAATATGTTACTTAGAAAGAAATCACACTTTATTAATCCCCCTTAGGAGAAATCCATTCTCTGCATTTAACCCATCCCTGAAGGGAGCAGTGGGCAGCCACTCATGCAGTGCCCGGGGACCAACTCCAGATTGATGTCAGTGTCTGGTCAACAGCACTGACTGGAGGGTGAACCTGACATG
>JAODTR010004503.1:594-12020 GCA_025399935.1 Amblyopsis rosae | reverse complement strand
ACAAGAACATGGTCAATCACAGTAGCTCTGATTTCATCAGATATTACTGTTCTTTGTCTTCGCTGACCACCTCGACCACCTCGACCTCCTCTCACACGAACTCTTCCTCTCAGATTTCTATCCAATGTAGAGCTTCACAAACCAGTGCTCTCTGAACTGGCTTACTGTATGTGTTCCCTCACATCATTAGCCAAAAGTGTGATCAATTTTGAGTTGTTGTGTTCAAGTGGTGACAGCTGTGCTTTAATTGTGTTTGACTTTTGTTACCTGTGCTCACCATTATGCAGCACGGGGGCATCACAATGAAAATGTGTTGGCAAGTTGTGTCTAAATGTGAAAAGTGCTTATGGTTTTGCCAAAAGAGTGATTTATTCAATCAGTGGGTTCAGGCAACTGAGCATTTGGTTCAGACAATAGGGTTTAGTGTTTTAGCAATTGAGAAAAACTGTAATAAGAAAAAGCTGTCTTATTATATGGGTGATGTGAATGCTAGAAGGGAGGCACACAAACTGGTCAAGAGTGAGATTACTATTGCTAAATCAAAGTATAAAAGTAAACGAACTTTGCAAAGGTAACTAGTTTGCCTGAGAAAGGAATCAAATCCATGGTTGGAATGCAAAATAAGAAAACGACTATAGTTTTCTGACAAATCAGATCTTGATATGGCTGATGATTTAAAAATGTTTTATGCCAGCCAGGTCTGATACTTTGGATTTTAGTGACTATCTCTCTTGTTTTAGAAAAGGGCCCATAGGCTGTAACATCATAATAAATGAGGAGACTACCTGCAAATCTCTTTCTCGTGTAAAAGAACAGTCCAGGTCCGGATGGTTTAAGAGGTTAAGGGGTTTAATTATTTAAAGCCTGTGCCTGGCAGATGGGGGGGCATTTTTTCTTATATTTTTCAGGCATCGTTGAGACAACAGAAAGTCACTGCAATTTGAACGGAGTCTATTAGGGTCAGAGCCCCTAAGACATTAAATGATTTCTGCCCTGTGGCCCTCATGTCACTTGTTATAAAAACATTTGATAGCATTGCATTGTCAAATCCAATATTTTGTCAGTATAGAGCATGTTGGAACCCCTCCAGTTTGCCTATAGGTCAGGTCGAGGTGTTGAGGATGCTACTGCTACTCTTTTACATCTCATTCTTAAACACATAGAAATACAGTAAGAACCATGCACGCCTGCTTTTTATTGACTTCTCCTGTTTTTAATTGTATACAGCCGCACATTCATGCACAACGGCTCTACTCTGATTTGTAGTGGATTTAAGTTTGTCTGCTGGCTTGTTGACTTTTAAATTAACAGATTCCAGAGCGTTCAGGTGAATGGAATTGTGTGCACTGTCCATTCATCTACGGGATCCCCTCAGGGCTGTGTCCTTTCACCGCTTTTATTTGTTTTATATACAAATTAATTCCAGAGTAATAATGTTTCCAGATATATTCTGAAATATGCAGATGAGTAATTGCGAGTCTCCTGCAGGCTGGGGAGCTTGACCATGGTCCGTCTTCCACTGACTTTGTTAACTGATGTGACGAGAGTTTTCTCCAATCAGTGTGGCTAAAACCAAATAAATCTTTATAGATTTTCTGAGAAAATCTATTTCTCCCAGCACTGCTCCCAGTGTATTATTGGGCCAGTCAGTGGAAGCAGTGCAACAGTATAAATATTTGGGCACTATCATTGATGACAGGCTCAACTTTGATGTAAATACTGAGGCCATCTGCAAGAAGGCAAACCAAAGACTGTATTTTGTATGCAAGCTGCAAAGTTTAAAGGTAAACCAGACCTTAATGAAACTTTTTTATTCTTGTTTTATTGAATCCGTTCTCATGTTTTCACTTGTCTGTTGTTTTGGTGCTTTTACTACCAAAAACAGGAACAAACTGAATAGTATTGTTAAGCGGTGTCGAAAGATCAGACGCTCCACTGAATGATCTTTTACACCTGTATGTGGTGAGGAACACCTAAGGCCCAGACTATTGTTTGGGAGTTTAAACTGCTCCCATCAGGTCGGAGGTATAGCCTCCCTAGAATGGTTACAAACAGATTTAAACAAGTTGTATGAGCCACACTGATGATCATAATTATATTGGTATGCTGTTTGTGATTTTATGCTTGTTTTTATGTTTGACTACTGTCTGTAAGATAAATTGCCCTTCCGGGACATTAAAGGCTTACTCTACTATTCTAGTACACCTGTATGAAGAACTTTGAATGTCTGCTTTCCAGCACTTACAGTATGTATACAATATTGTATAACATTGGGAATAACATCAGTGTGTGTGGGCCTATATGTGTTGGTGTATGTGTGGGGGGTGTAGGTATGTGTTGTTATTGGAGACTGAAGTTAATTAATTTTAACTTAAATCGACCCTAAATAACATAGATAAATAATTAACAGTATGCACATACTAAGATAAAGCACAGAGGTTTACTACAGACACTAAACACAAATAATAACCCGTGAATGGAAACCAACCAAGACAACAGTATAATCACACCGGCTGATTACACACCTCTACATTAATTCCATCATATCGCATTTGCGATCAGACTGCTTTCCGTCCCGACTCCGCAGCGAGAAACCACTTAAACACGCAAACTTCTCATATAAATCCGGCCCATATTGTTTGTGTAGCCTTGTGCCTTACTGACAAACTTCCAATGAAACATTCTACCAGATATTGGCAAAACTTATCTTCATCTTTTTGAACAACTATCTCCTGCATCTATTAAGCTTCTGTTAACACATGCAGATTGAATAAGGCTACTGATTTCTTCATAAACTACTCCATGCAGTTTGTGGATTAAGGTGGACTTGGCTGATCTTGACAGCAGACAACCATAGATGTCATCAGGCTTGTAATCAGCAAGCAAGTACACACAATTTCCTGCAGGTCCAGTTCTAGCCTTGTGATACCATCCTGATATTGTGAGCTTCATTTTACTTTGCTACAATATTAGCATGGACAGCTTGAAATCATTGTGCTTTAGTCAAACAAAAATAGTTCTGAATAATCAGCATCATACTGGCAGCCAAGTTTAGTTGTGACCTGTCGCCTGCAAAATATGTTTTGTGCTTGCTCTTTTCTAAACAGTTTCAATGGACAGCTTCCGAGATGGTTTTGCGTAAAGAGAGACTGAAAAATATCTTAGGTCAGATTGGACTTGATCACGCTCAGGAACACCCTGTCCTTATATTCTGTTTGATTTGTATTGCCCCTTGCAGGTTGTTTGTGATTGCTAATGTTACAATTAAACTTATCTTTTTTGTTGTTGATTGTAAGCAGTTTCACTGTTTAACTTATTACAGTAACTAATTACTTTTAATACCCAGTAATAAGTAAAGTAATATTATACAGATTTTAAGGAGTAATAAGTAAACAATAATATATTATAATTCCTGATTAACTTGCCAAACTCTGGTCAACAGTGTATATTAACAATTGTAAATAACTCTTAGTTTAAATTCTGTAATGTTTGTGTGTTATTCAACTCCATTCTCTGTGATAGAAATAGGCTATGCTATTGGTACTTAGCTGGCACACTTTTAATATCCTAGGCGAGGCGGCTGTCTGTAATTCTCTACTGTACAACAACTGGACTCAGGTCAAGTCCCACTAGAATATTTGGCGAGGCCAATGCAAAATCCGATTACAAACACCAGTGAGTCAGAGACAAGTGAAAGACTATAGAAATAGTCTGGAGTCCAGACTGAAGTACTACTGGCATCCTCATCCCAACTCTGCCATTTATAATATTATTTGGTGCCTTTTTTTTGTTTTGTTTTTGCTTTTTCCTTTCATTACAGGAAAAAGAAAATTACACTTTACATTGCCCTTATATTAACTATGTATTTTCTCTGAACATCCACTCAACAAGAGTACAATTACATAATTTAGATACATGTCTGTCCTGTGATAATAATATTAATAATATTGTCGACATATCTCATATATGCCCTAAGACCAATTTACTACAACTTTGTCATTCAAGGTGCCCTGTGTTATGCTGAACTTGGAACTTGTATTAAGAAGTCTGGGGGACATTACACATATATAATGGAGGCCTTTGGACCGCAGATGGCCTTTATACGACTATGGGCTGAGCTCATTGCTATAAGGTAACAAGGACTGTGAACACAGAGGTAACATTGATAGTGATGTTGTATACCAGAATGTTCCAGTAGAGGCTGGTCAAGTGAGAAAAAAACATCACTGAGATGTGTGTGCAAAACAAAGGCAGGGTTGTAAAAACAAGTCTAGCAGCTATCTATTAGCTACTGTACCATAGTCCTTTTCCTCAGGACTCAATGGAAATGTTTGGAAATGAACAGAGCTAGGGATAGCGAAAGATAACAAGCTTAACCACAATGCATGACAAGGCGAGCTAGAGAAGACTGTTTGGAGAATTCCTATCTGGAACAGCCCTCTGGGAAAGGAGCAGGGATTTACGAATGAGCACCAGATGAACCTTCACATGTTTACAGACTTTATTTGGTACTTGTTTTTCTGGATACTGCCCATCAGATATTACACAAATTGTAATATGTATTTTGGATAAAGGACTGAAACCTGATCAGGAGAAACAATGCTCTCAGTTTAGAAAAAAGTAATGTACAAATACAAAAATAAATAGTGTGAACATTGTTTTATGGAACGCACATGTTACATTTATCATCATCATCAGGAATATGGAATAGAATAATAGAATATTCCTAGATTTTGGGACATGGCATTCAATAAAACATAGGCTACAATATTAATGAAGTATAAATTAAACATTACATACTGTAGCAAGCAGCGCTCAACAATCCATTGTTTCCAATGGCTTGTGCCACAATGTCTTTTTGGCCAAGCTTGTTGAGTGACGTTGAGTTGCTTCACTAGGAGGAACCATGCAACCTACCTCCATGTAATGTGAGGAACCATACCAGTCCACAATTTGATACAATTGCTGTATCACAAAGTTAAAAAGGTAAAAATACCTTCAGGTAATATATCACAGCTTTAAAAGTGTCAGCCAATCAACCAAGAAAGTATGTTTGAAGAGCAGCGATAGAGGCACAGAGGTTTGCCAGGTTTGCCGGACCTGCACTAGTGCCCTGCTCTACTGATTCCTGAAAACTGACTGCACTTAGTCTAAGAAAAAAGAGCATCCCACTCTGAAACTCTCTCTTTGAGTTTTTTCTAGACCACCACTGTCTCATTCAAATGCAAATATATATATTTAAAACAGGCTGTTTAGGGTGTGTTTGGTTGAGGGTATCAAAAGCAATATTCAGTTTGAAACATGCTTTCCCTGCAAGTTAGATGGGTGTGTTTATATATATTTGGCAATGAGCTGTACTTCAAAATTCTTCCTGACCTATTGAAAGTTTGTTCTATTTACACTTCTAATGTAACATATGGTATTTAGTTATCATGTTAATAGGTGTATTTTTGTGCAATGGGTGCAAATGGGTCAAAACAATTACGTGCGGATGATATATAAGAGAATACATTATATTATACTGTATGATGTAATGATCCTAATGTAAGATCACATAGCTGTGTATGTTTGTGTGTCACAGGCCTGCAGCAATAGCTGTTATCGCGCTTGCCTTTGGTCAATACATCCTAGAACCTCTATTCATGCCCTGTGGAATTCCTCCCATGGCTGTGAAACTGGCCACAGCCATCGGAATAAGTATGTATGAATCATCAACTAGCCATAGCATCAAGATATTTCATCTTAGAAATTCAATCTCTTTGAAAATTATCATAATGTACAACTAAAAATCAACACTGTGTACATACTGTGAAGATTGTGAAAAGTTGATGGGCACTCATTATTTGGGCCATCTGCTAATATATTTCTCCTTGAGGAAATTTGAGTTGAAGACATAGTTGATTAAACTTCATGTCAGTAAACATCATACACAGTTAAACTTTAATTATGTTTTAGCAATATTAAACAAACTATTAAATGTAATTATCAATTGATGGTAATTTAATTAATTATTTAATTCAGTGACCATTTCACTGATCTTTGCATGTCAATGTTTATCAAGTTCTGTTTATAAATCCTTCCATTCATTGCTCTGTCTCTAGCATCTGTCATGTATCTGAACAGCATGAGTGTTACGTGGACAGCCAGGATTCAGATATTTCTTACATTTTCCAAGCTCCTGGCCATCGCATTCATAATTGTGCCTGGACTGTACCAGCTCTTCAAAGGTACTGTGTGATGCAGAGCATTGTTCCAATAATGATCAGTTACTGTAACACTGCAATAAATATATCATTCATTGAAAACAGTGGGCCACATTTACTAAAGGTTTGCGTGAGTCAAAATGTATGCAAACTTAGCACTCACAAATTACACATAAGATGATCTACTAACGATGTGCACAGAGGATGACATCTTTCAAAAGTGCAAAGATAGCACCTAATATGTATTTGCTACGTTTGCATGAATATGAATATTCAATTTGTGGGATTAAAATGTAATATATACATGTATGTAATACATATGGTGTCTCAAAGACCCCAAACATGAGAACATGAGAGTAAGTATTGAAGTCAAGTCAATTTTATTTATATAGCCCTTAATCACATTGCAGTCTCAAAGGGCTGTACAGCCTACATTTTCACATGGAAACAAACAACACCCCCTTAACCTGCTCCTCACCCTGGGCACCCTGGGCCATTAAAATCCCATGGGGAAAAAAATGGATGAAACCTTGGGAAGGGACCACAGAGGGAGGAATCCACCCCTCCAGGAGAGTTAAGATGCAATAGATGATGGTAGGCAAACCAAATTTAGCATTAATACTATGTATAATAATTTATACATTGTGCCATACTTAAGAACTAACACATCGGAAAGATTTAAAGCATTTTGTAAGTTAGATAATTAAGAGTGGACTGTCAATTGTAGCATTAACAGACACCACAGGAGTCCACGGTCAGAGTAAGTCACACTTACAGACACCACTTGAGTCCCAGGTCCAAGGAAATGTCCTGTATCACTAAACACGACCAGGACAACCATAGCGCCTACCTGAATTGGAGACTTTGCTTCTGCAGTAGCCACCGCCATCCATACATAGTCCGGGACCATGTCAGCATCTCTCGTGACAACACTCCTCCACCGAGCAGATGACCAACACACAGCGATTGGCTCTGCACACAGAACCAATTGCTATCTTTTCATTTCATGTGAGGTCCTTTTATTAACTTTTTTTTACCTATGGCATTTACATTCTCATAGATATTATCTTTGTTTCACGTCTCTGCTGTAGCTCACCAATATGTCTCTTCCACCAACACCTCTAATTCCATCATGTCGAATTTGCATTTGTGCTTACGGTCAGACGGTCGTAGCGACTCTCCACGGCGGGAAAAAATTAAAACACTCAAACTTCATTAGATTATTTAAATACTGTCGCCATGGTGTTTGCACCGGTTGTTAGTTTCGCAGCAATTCTTAGTACCTGTTGATCACAATACCCACTCATTATTTGGGATGTTAGTAAATCGTTAGTAAAAGTAGGTTTTATTTGACTTTCTGAAAGAAAAACAATAGGGCTGGCTGTATAATAAAGGGCAAGAGTGGTTACAAAGTTATTCAAATCTTGCAGTGAAGTGATATGGATGTAATTTGCACCTCTTGTAATAAGGAGAAAAAGTTATTTCCCTCACCAAACAAGCACATAATGTGCCCAACCCGTATGCCGACTTTTCTCAATTGACTAAAGTTCAACCTCCATTCAGTTAAAATTTATCTGCACAGTTGCATAAACAAAACAGTCAGCAGCACTAATATAGCTCCACCAATAAATAATCTGGTCTTTTTCTGCTGTGGGTAACAACATTTCATTTATATAGTGAGCAATGATCGTCTTAGGACATTGTGCACATCTGCCCACCGTGGGAGCCCAGTAAAGGAATGGCTTGACTCTGGGGCTAATAAAGCCCCAAAGAACAGCAAATAGAGTTTGTCATTAAACTAAGTGCCTGCTGTGATCTCTGCTCGGGTTGACTAGACCTGTATCAACTGGATTTCAAAGGAAATTATCTAAATTTTCTAGTATCAAACGCGTAATAAAAGTAGACACATTTCTTCTCTTCAGAGAATGTAATAGGAAAACCACAGTAAGTAATAAATTACCACATAATAAACCTGTAACGGTCTGGGCCGCGCCGCCGATGGGCGGCTCACCCCCTCCCACCGTTACCGGGGCCTGCGTGCTCCCGCCCCCGGTTTCCAGACGTGCACTTCCCCAGCGCTCCTTGTCTCACGGGTGTTTGCACTGATTGTGTATTGTGTGCACCTGGGGGTTTGCTTTAGTATAAATAACAACAAAACGGCAGAGTTGTGAAGCAGCCAAGCTTGTAACCAGTGTCAGAGAGGAACAGAGATCCGTAGTATTCCAGGAAGAAGTTGTAGCAGTAAAACAAATGCTTTACTTAATCAAGTACAGGCAGGAGACTATAATAAAGCTGTGAAGCAAGAAGGGCATGGGCTATAATCCAACAACAGTACAGAAACAAAATGTTCAGTTAATCATCTAAAGGCTATCACATCTGTAGTAATATTGAAAATACTTTCAGAAAAATATCAATATTAGGTCACCAGGTGATTGTTTCTGGCAAAATAATCCAAACTACAATATTTCCACTGCACCTGGCTACACATAACATCTTTATCTGTTTGTGTATGCTTGCACTGTGTGAATGGTTGCACTTTGTGTGTGTGTGTGTGTGTGTGTGTGTGTGGCTGCAGGGGAGACCAAGAACTTTGAGAATGCCTTTGCAGTGACCAAAATACAACTGACTGGACTCCCTCTGGCCTTCTACTCAGGAATGTATGCCTACGCTGGGTGGTAGGTTTGGTTCTGATACACACACGCCCTAGTACACACAGGCACACGCACACGTCTCAGTTGTTTTGGGGGAAGTCTCAAGTCAGGTCAAGTCTCAATTCTGTCGGTGGACCAACCAATTTATATTTAACCCAACAAAATAGCAATTGCAATTATAGTGATTTTTTTTAACGTGACGTCCAATTCATTTCAACACTAGTGCATACTACTGTAGACTGTAATCTACTTGGGCAAGACTTCAAATTGCATACATAATCCTAACTTTCTTCCAGATGTTTAATTTAGACTCACCTAAATGACTGTCAACAAGTTTGCCATCTTGAGGTAGACTGGAGGCAGATTGCAGACGAGCAAATACATTTAGAAGTTGCTAATTGTGTTCTAAAAAGCTAATGCTCTGATGCGTCACCAGAACAAACCTGATCAACTTTTTAGTCAAAGTCTGGAGTCTTACAATTCCATACTCTAATTTTACAAATGCATGCTTATTTAAAACACACACATTGTGTCTGTACTGAATCATAGCCTATTCACAAAACTGACAATAAGATACATTTCCCTTACTAGGTTCTACTTGAACTTTGTAACAGAAGAGGTGGACAAACCAGAAAGGTGAGTTCCAAGATGGCTGTCTCATTATACAACAGGAGTCAAATTCTGTAGAGGTTGTCAATTTTAGGAGCACTGAAGCAATGTTTTAGACCAAAATACGATTTTACATACTGACAAATTAATATGATTTAAAATGTTTAATGCATATTCACATGATATTTAAATCATTTTGTAGATACAGAATATTAAATAATAAATACATGTTCTACATGCGCATGATGTCACCATGTTAGACAAATTAAATTATACTAAGCATGCTAATATGGTTTATTTATTGTTCTTTGGTACCAAGTTACTCACAGAATATCCATTATTATTGACAAATAATACAGTATAACTATTACACAAATTGTGAACCAAGCCTCAACAAGATATACTACTGTCATTTTAATAGAAACTTTTATGTGCATGTTCTTTGTAATGTTGACTATAATAAGATGCGTTTAGTAAGCTTTCAACTTTTGATGGTTAAATTTTTCTTTAAATAATCGTTGTTACTATTGTTCTGCATTTATGAGTATAATAGAGAGAAAAAGATAAATGCAGCGAGAAAGCAATTACATTTAATAACATTAAAGTTAATTACTACTTGCCTCTGTATTTTTGACCCACTCTCAGGACCGTACCATTGGCCATTTGTATCTCCATGGCGATAGTCACCTTCTGCTATGTTCTGACCAATGTGGCATACTACACTGTGATGTCGGCAGAGGAGCTTCTAGCTTCACAGGCAGTTGCTGTCGTAATTCTCATCATATTTTTAAACTGGCAGTGATCGAGTGATGTGTGAACTAGCCTACTTTTCACTTTGTCAGGTTAAAGGGCTTTCTCACGGACTTTAATAATTAATTTGTCCCACTGGCAGATGCTTTTATCCAAAGTGATGGACAATACATCGTTCCCATGGCCCATGCCAGGGAACAGGAGGACCACTGTGACCTCCATTCTATTCTACCCCAGCAAACTAAACAAGTGTATTGGGTAGTGAAACAAGCCTAGCAAAAATCTGAGTTTTAATTTATTTACAGTTTAACCTATTAACCATTGAACTAGTAGATTATATAGCCGTGGCAATTTTTGTGTATTCCTCTAGGCTCAGGAATGCCTTTCTAAAACGGACTGTTCTTAGAGGCCTTACATATCACCAGCTATATTGTTTAGGCACGTTGTGGTGCAATAAGTTACTTCCTGCACTTACCGCGTCATCATTAGAGGACAGTCTCCGACAAACTGGCTTCGCAACAGCTGTTAATGTAATACTGCCAGCCCATCAATGCTAATGCTAATCACATCACACACATTCCCTAATAAAAGACACTTTTGCCTATTAGACAATAGACCACTATCAGCGCTACTGAAAGCTGTAGACTTGGCAAGACTCATTTGCTAAGGGATCCCTTATTAGATAACAGCTTTTTTCTAATAGGGTTAGCAGTATTGTGCTGTATAAGTTGAGTGATAGAAGTGCCTTAAGGAAGGTGTTAAAAGCATTAGGTCTCCTTACAAGGATGTGGTTGAGACAGTGGGTGTGGAGGGTTGCACTGTTCTCCTTGATCTGAACCTGGGGAGAAGTTAACGCCTGGAACATATACTTTGTTTTTGAACGCTTGACTCCAAGAGCAGATGGGACAATTGATTGTAACACATTTTAAAGTGAAGGGGTTAAACAGGCTGAGGAATGCTTATCTAATATTCCATGTATACAGCTGTTTGTAATGCTTATACACTATTATTCTAGGCTTTATCACTGAACAATGATCTAACCCTTCCCCATCTTCCCTCATTCCAGACATTTGCAGAGAAACTGATGGGGAACTTCTCTATAGTGGTTCCAGTGTTTGTGGCCATGTCGTGTTTTGGTTCCATGAATGGCAGTGTCTTTGCAATCTCAAGGTGCTTGGGGGGGGGGGGGGGGGGGGGGGGGGGGGGGGGGGGG
>JAODTR010004501.1:0-33237 GCA_025399935.1 Amblyopsis rosae | reverse complement strand
AGAGAGAGAGAGAGAGAGAGAGAGAGAGAGAGAGAGAGAGAGAGAGAGAGAGAGAGAGAGAGAGAGAGAGGATGACAGAACAAGGCAGAGGTGCGTTGAAAGAAGAAGAAGTAGGCCGATATTACCTGTGGCTTTTTGTGTTGTTGTAACAGCCGTGTGTGTGTGTGTGTGTGTGCATGCATGAGCGCGTTTGTGTGTGTGTATGTGTATGTGTGAGTGCATAAGTGTGTGTGTGTGTGCGTCCCCTAAGCCGTGTCACCACGTGCACATGTTCTCCCTCAGTACTGTAGGTGGAGTGGGAAACAAATGACACTTTGCATCCACGGCAAATTGCCCCCAGTCCCCAGATCCCTGAATCATCTGGGCACTGTGTTTGCACCATCAGAGAGACAATTGGCATACGACGCTTGTAATTGAAGGGGCTCTCCAGGCACACACTTGAGACGCGCACAGAGAAATGCACTGGCGAACGTGCTCCCAATATTTATTCTAACTCTTTGTCATCAAGTCTCCTAGCGTGAGTGGCTAACTTCTTTCATTAGTTCTTGGTCATTTCATTCCGGGGGCGAGCCTTAATTAAAACGGCATGTAGGTTCACTCACGGTATATCTCTGGTTGTGACCAACCACCATCTTCTTTCTTTCCTAGCGCTCTCTGACCATCATCTTTATATTTCCACACCCATTTCTTCTCACTCTGCACTGACGTTTCATTGGCCCCCTCTGTCTCCTGTCTAAATCTCCCTCCTGCTGTCAAACGCACAGCTCAGAGGAGAAGCTGCCGTTCTTTATCCCCTTCACTGGTTCTCCTCTCCTCTCGCCTTTATTTCCTCCTCCTCTCATTATTCTGCCGTGCTGTCTTATTGTGTTTCTCTCCCCCTCTCTCGCTCTCTCTCTCTCTCTCTCCCCCTCTCTCTCTCCCCCTCTCTCTGCGGGAGTGGTCAATAAAGCCACTCCATACCCCACTGAAGGTCACTTTGGCCAGAAGGAGTGGAGGAGAGGAGAGTGGTAGACTGAGTGGCAGGTGCATGCATGCATGTGTGTGTGTGTGTGTGTGTGCACGTGCGCATGTAGCCATCTTTCAATCACGTTAATGTCTCTCAGTGAGCATCCAAGGTGCATGCCAACAGACACACAGCACCAGCAGTCATGCAGTATTGCAGAATAACACACACGCACAAGCACAGATACATTTGAAATGCACGCACACACACTCGGCTGTAAATCACCCACGTGATCACACCAGACGTCTCGTGCACACACGCACATACACACACAATCAAAAAGGCACGGTGCCAATTGAGTTGAGCTGACATAGAATCTCACATAACCAGGGACCAAGACAACCAAACGCTACAGGCCAGATACACGTCAACATAAATGACACTGTAATGACAGTGAGGCTGCCACAAGCTCTGCTTAGCATAGAAAACGCTTACTGTCACACGGATAGATGGTTAAAAAGCTCCACTCTGTCCAGCAAGGTTCATCGCACCCACGTTCAAATACTGTAATGACCAGAACACAGCTTCCTAAAGAATGAACAGACAAACAAGCGTGTGGGTGGTTTGCAGGGTTACCTGAAATGTCAAAAGGTCCACTAGGTCATTCTAAGACTGACATTTGCTTAACTGAATTTAGCAGGGAGTGAATAGATTTAACCAGGAGCCTTGTGGCAACAAGCAGTGCTCAGTGAGCATGGGCGTGTGTGTGTGTGTGTGTGTGTGTGTGTGTGCGTGTGTGTGTGCGTGTGCGTGTGCATGAAGATGAAAGAGTGTATGGTTAAGTGAGTGGGCTCTACCTGTGTTTGAACTCATGGCTTTGGCTTAGTTAATCTAAGCATCAGCCCAATGACTTTAAATGCTGTTTGGAAAAATCTGTGCAAACGGAGCTGCTCATTTCTACTGGGAGAATGACATTGCTGGCTTAGGGACCCATAGAACACACACACACACAGTGTGACAGTGCAGTAGCTCATTGGATGGTTTTTCCTAAATAAATATGTCCTCCAGACCTCAGTTTTCCACTGGCTTCATCTAAAAGACAGCAGCCAAACACACACACACACACACACACACACACATAGATATATGCAAGGACACTCAATTATGCTGACACACATATACAACCAAACACAACTATACATACACTATGCATAAACCTATATACAAAAAATGTATGCGCACAAAAACATCCAATATTTACACTCATAAACACACACACACACACACACACACACACACACACACACACAGAGTCAAAAAAAGAAGTGAGGCACAGGGAGAAATAAGGAAAGTTCTAGCTAAAAAGGGATTCATGGAGCATATGCACACACAAGCACACACACGCACAAACAAACAAACAGGAGCGCATGCCCAGAGCTTGGTGTGTGTCTCCTCGAGAGCTTTGACAGGCTGAGCGCTGCCAGATGCCTGTGAATCAGCTATGACTAACAGCGTGAAGCCACGCTTCTGCAGCTAATGGTCTGGATGCTCACTCTACACGTGCGTGTGCGGCCGCGCCACGGCGACGACATGCACACGGCCCATAGCCCGTATGCTCGTGTGTGCGTGAGCTTTAGAAAGCGTGCGTGTAAATGTGTGTGTGTACTCACGCTACTCTTTTAGACTTGATCTCCTCTGAGTCGACGACAGCGAGATGGGCACAATGCTCAGCGGAACAATGATGTCGCTTTGGTGGCGATACACGTCAACCGCTTTCACACTCAAGTCCTACCACACAATAGCATTCTAATCAGATCCAAGGACACAATCTGTGCCTCTGTATGGATGTGCGTGCGTGTGTGTGCGTGTGTGCGCGTGTTTGTGCGTGTGTGTGTGTGTGTGTGTGTGTGTGTGTGTGTGTGTGGGCGTGTGTGTTCGCTCCAGTAATAGCAGCTCTAATGAGCGGCAGAATTGGAAGAGGCATGTGGCAATAAAGTTGGACAAAACAGCTGCCAGATCCTGTTAGCGATGAGTTCTCTCCCCCTGAAAAAGACCTGCATGACACACGTCCAGACTCCATCTTGAGAGACATCTGGCTAAGGTCTAGCTGGGTCTACGCCATGAACACCCACTGAAAGAAGACAGATAGGGCTGGTAAGTAAGACCAACTAACGAGGTTGTATGGCCGCCTTTGTCCACGAGTGTCCCTCGACTGTCAACTTTGACCCGTGTAAGTGCTTATTACTCCAGGGCCGTGATTTACGAGCTAAAATTAGCTGAGAGACCATGCCGTTTTCTGACTCCTCTCTCAGCTCGGAGGAAAACCCCCTTGAGGTTATTTAAGATTGCCATCAATTCCAACTGAAGTGGTGGATTGTTCAATGCATACTGTATGGCTCATTTGTATAGGTTTACATCACCGCTGTTGCTTAATTGGCTCTGCAAGGCTACTGTTGCCTGTGAGCAATCTGTGCGAGTGTGTGTGGATTCAACCGTAATGTTCAAAATTGTATTAAGTGATTCTGATGATGGCTTTTATAAAGGTGAGGGCTTTTCCTTAACCTCCTTTCATTTTCTATGTGCAGCTAAAGTGGCTGCATGGGTGATATTGCATGTGGCTGGCTGAGGGAAAGCGAGGTGGGGCTCAGGACTACAGGACAAGCTTCTCACTCTCTTTCTCCGTGCTGGGTGACTGGAGTCAAGGGCCCTGGGTCACACACCTGCTGTTTGCTACACACTGTAGGAATGTCTGTCTGTATCTGCCTCTCACACATGCACACTCACAAACAATAATGCACATGCGGGCTTACAAATACACTGGGCGCACACACACACACACCCGCACAGTACAGATGACATGGGTCTGGACTGCTTCTTTGATTATGGGTAGTCAAGCATGCATTTGTGTGTGTGTGTGTGTGTGTGTGTGCGTGTGTTTACATGCTGTACTGTAAGCGGGAGGATGTAATGTTAAGGTGCTGGCTCAGGCTGTTATTCCACAACAAGGGCAGGAGCTACAGGAGCTTTATCCCAATGTTGGTCTCAAACTAATCTTCTCCAGTGAGAGGGCTGATAAAACCTGCCGCATTCCCAGGACTATAACTTGATACTGTGCACTGTTATGTACACCCGTTGGCCTGCATTTTCACAAGTCTCATATTCTGTGTTCAGCCTGCATTCGTGTGTCCAATCCAATCGCAGTTCTGTTAATGGCGTGCTGTGAAAGGCAAACTGCCAAACTAAAACCAAACATTTATCTTTCTAAACTCCTCTGTGTTGATATTTCCACGGTTCCATACAGTCCTTAAGCTGTCATTCCATCTGCTCACCTCACATTTCCAGTGCTACTCTAACACCAATTCTCCATTCCCCTCTATTCTCATTGTTGTTTGTATTGAGAGTATTTTCTATTGTCTATCAGCACAAGTGCAATTTCTGAGTCATTCGTGAATCTAAACTACACAAAACGGTATGATCTTCTGACTGAATGCTGATCGTCTCCTATTCGCTGGAACCTGTTTTTTTAAACATGACTAACCGACCAACAAGAATGGATCCTGTATGACTCAGAACCTTCCGGAAACAGACAGGGCTCCCGTTGTGCGGACAGAGCGAGTATTAGATGTCTGGGTAAGCCTCCTGAGTCTTAATGCACTGGCCGAATGTGTCAGTTCAGAAATACATACCTGCTTTCTCTGTTTATAGACCCATCAAAGTTTCAGTAACATCTTGTGGATGTCTATTTAGCTTTCTCAGAGCAATGTCTACTATAGGAACATGGGTGGAAAGCCCGATTAGGATTTGTGCCACTCTGCAATGCATGGAGTTTGTTCGAGGCAGTGCCAATAGCTGCCAATCAAATCATGTATAGGGTATTGGACCAACTTCAACTAATCAGTACAAGACCCACACGGGGATGATTAGACACTTAATTGCTGTTGGCACTAGCTACGCACCTGGACATTGATTGGCTGATGTCCTCTACATGGTTTTCAATTTATGGAGGCAGAGCTGACAAATGGCTCTAACAAGCTAAAGGACGGAATAGTTTGTGTTTGTGTGTTTATGCGTGCGTGACTTGTGTGAATGTGTTTTTAAACCCATTGAAGCTATAGGCGTACTATTTACAGTGTGTGTGTTTTTTGTTGTCGTGTCAGACTGATTGGCACACACAGACTAACGCAAACTCACATGGTGTGTGTGTGTGCATATGATTGCTTTTTGAATGCGTGTGTGTTACTGCAAGCGACTTGAGGCTAGTCTACATGTTGACTGTCTCTGGGAGGTGATGTCATGTGTTTGGCTGTGCGTCTGTCCCTGGGTCTCACAGGCTAATGTCTGTCCCCAGAGACCCTGACTGTACCAAGGGACACGTGGCTTACTGACTCCCCCCCCCCCCGAACACACACAAACACACACGCAGCACTTACATTTCAAATACACATCAGGTGGAGAGGGATGGGAAACCCTAACACCTGTCCCCCAGGAGACAGATGGGTTGCCAGGGAAAAGTGATGTATGTGTGTGTGTGTGTGTGAGAGAGAGAGGGGGGGGGGGGGGGTGAGAGAGTTGAGGTAAGTCAGCACTAATTAATGAGATAATGCTTCTTACATGTTACTGCCACACACACAACGATGCCCACACATACTATGGGAATACAGGAACACACACACACGCTTACACACACACCCACACCCACACACACTGTGCACACGTGTGCACACTACAGTATATAAATATATATATACACACACATAAAGTGACAGTTTCTCAGACTTACACAGTACAGATCAGCACATAATCACAGCTACACAGGTTGACCCACAAAGGACTTATAGCAAGCAGGATTATGTTTCTGTCACACACACACACGCACACGCACACGCACACGCACACGCACACACACAGGTGCAGATGAGCCTGCCAGATGCACTGAGGAGCCACACACAGGCGCCAGTGTGTATAGACTACACATAGTACTACGTAAAGCTCAGAGGAAAATGTTAATGAATATGGCAGCCAGAGAGGGCAAGATGGCTGGCTTAGTGTGTGTGTGTGTGTGTGTGTAGGTGTAGGTGTACGTGTGTGTGTGTGTGTGCGTATGGGGGGGACGGGACTGTAAAAGATCAATTTGAAATTCAAATTGAATATTTTACCAGTAGTGAAAAAATGATAATTACTTGAACAGTTCAAGTAGCTGACAAAAGGTGATATTTATGAATATTATATCGGCTTGCTCTGAAGAATGAAGGAAACAAAACAAACGAGATCGCTCATACATGCACATGCACGCACGCACGTGCACACACACCAGCCCTAAAGGCTGCCGTGGCTGAGGTCATCTTTATTAATAACCCCTTTCGAACAAACAGACTCTCTCTCTCTCTCTCTCTCTCTCTCTCTCTCTCTCTCCCTCCCTCCATTTCTCCATGGCTACTCCTTGATATATGACAGTTGCCTGGTCGACGCACTGAGGGGCTGTCTGTAACCACACACACATACAGTATAACCACACACGTGCATGCACACGCGCACACACATGCACCAACACACACTCAAGGTGGCCTAGAGACAGAATGTCAGTGATCTGTCAAAAGGGTAACAGTGCAGAGCAGTTGTATGTGCGCATGTGCGTGTGTGTGTGTGCGTGTGCGTGTGCGTGTGCGTGTGTGTATATTTTAGGGACAAGAAAGTGCAGACACACTGGACTTGAACCCTGCATAAGAAACACATGCACACACACACACACACACACACACACACACACACAGTGAAACATGCTCTGGCTCATTTGTTTCCTCTGACAGGAGAGGAGAGGGATGGTTTCCGACATGCCTAAGGGAGCAGGACAGGTAGCGTGTGCATGTGTATTTGTGTGTGTGTGTGTGCATGCTTGCCTGTGCTTGCTAAAACAGAGAGAGAGTTGAAATAGTCTATAAATGCTTAAAATGTGTTGTATGTGGCACATAGCTTGTAAGTATCATACATATTGTAAATATTCTTTCCAGATGTATTTTCCAATAATAAAATCAATTTTATAGATACACATGGTCCCTTATAGAACATGTTAGGATCTATGAATATGCAAATTAATCATAATGCCCGTGTTTGTTTAACACATTCTTCAGATATCACTGCAGAAATACTTTTTCTGCATTGTAGAAATAAATGCAGCTTTCTGTTTACATGTATAGTCTGCTAATGCAAGATAATTGTAAGCTAATACACTTTTTGTAAAATTCACAAAATTTCGTCTCGCATTTTGCTATTTTACCGTTCTCTGTGCGTGCTGACAAAATGATCCAAGTAGTTTGATTTGAGCACGAAATTAGCAAGCATTCTCAAGAATGACTGACCCCACTTTTAATTGTAGCACATGTAGACCATATGCTTTAATTTGCATATAATTTACATGCATGATCATTATGGCGATATGGACCAAAAATTATATCCCGATATATTTAGGTTGAATACCTATGCACAATTTATATCTGTATTTTCTATAAAGCGGGCTAAATGTTCAGGCGAGGAGAAAAAACAGGAACCCTGTTGGAAATGTGAATTTTTTTATTTTTAGCGACATTAATGGTTAAATCCATAGCAGAGAGGTTGTGAATTTTGTAGCTTTAATTACAGTTTACTCAATTTAATCCACATTGGTTTTTGATTACCGGTACCTTGTAATACTAACTGGCTACTTGTATCTGTTTGTCAGAAACGGAAATTGAGCATGTGACTCAGTATCTGCTCTCTCATTGGCTACTCTGAAAAAAGTTGCGCTTCAAATGCTCACTCCATGTCAACTTGTGCGAGCAGCGTTATGTGAGCTTTCTCTGGTGTCTCCGCCCCTTTGACTTTTGAAGACACTAAATCACTCGCTCCTGACTCCACTCCACAGGCCAAATGCAGGCATGGAGGGAGAGACTAACAAATCAAAAAAGTTAGGAATAAACGCATAATAACTATATCGATATAAACAATGTCAAATTTTATATCTATTTTGAAAATATACAGATATAAATTAAATACCGGTATATCGCCCAGCCCTAATGATCATGATCCTTTCCTAAAGTAGTAAATAGCTCCAAATCACATTTTTATGGAGGTAAGGAGAAGTCTCCCATGAGGGTACGAATCTGAAAACAGAATGTGAAAGAAAACACTCTTGAGTTGAGGAGGTCTATAATAAATTCACTGGCTTCAAATTCAAAAGATATGATGCATTCATATTCAGGTCACGACAACACTAAAAGTGTTGCTGAACCGTAAAATAACAGTTTATCTGTACCCATAAGTAGGATTACATCATTGAGGCATGAGACCAGCATAGGCTGTAGCCAATCGGTTGAAATGCATTACACTCAGGATTGGTGGAGGTTAGAAAATACCCACCCCTTTCATATAAGTTGCTATCCATTTTCAGTAAAAGCTAACTGGAATTAAAGGCGCCGTAATGCATGGCAGAAAAAAGTTATCGCGTAACTCTACCTAATAAATGCAATTTCAAGTTGCCGTTTGCTCGATCTGAACACCGTGAAAGCTTGCCAAGTAATTTTTTAAAAGGAGAAGCTTGCCAAGGGAGATGATAACATTTTAAGAACTACAATCCAGAATTGATTTGGGCATTAAGAATCCAAATGTAAAACTTAGACGTTTCCTAACCAGTCGTAGCTCAAAACGATGGCTGTTAAGAATTCCATTTCTCCTGACATGACCAGACTAAACACAACCTTACATGAAAGAACACTGTCATTTACCTGTCACAAACTGTCAAGAACATCACACTGAAGTGAAATGCCAGCTTCTACTATCTTTCAAAGTAAACACAAATTGGAATTGATCGTTTTTAACGACGTGGCCAAATAGAACATCAAGTGGTATCTCTTATATACAGGACTTAATTAACAAAGGCAGGGAGGAGCTCACTGCCCCTTTAAGAATAAACAAAAACACATATTGCTGCAGTAGTGGAAAACAACGTGGCAGGGAACCTCGCTATATAGAGTAGAACGGGAGGGTGGGGGGCCAACAGCAGTATGAAGGAATCAAATAGATACAGACAACACCAAATGGAGTAAGATGAAAGCTTGTGGTCTCCCACTGAAGTCACAGATGCAGCGACGATGGCATCAACGTGGAAAAAATAAACGTTATCCGCCTCTTTTGCCTGTCCTTATCTGCCACTGCTAATCAGACTAATCTCTTGCTCGCTCTCTCCGCCTGTGTCTCATTTTGGCTGGCCACTGCCTTTTCAAGTTTGAGAGTTGATCTTTCTCTCTTTGTGTTGAGCCCCGCTTCAATCTATTTATACAACCACACTTTCAACTCTCTCTCTCTCGGAGTTAAACAGCATCCACCTGTGGGTTGCATTGATTGGATGAGCGATGAAAAAGAGACCAATGCCACATTCCGCTACGAGCTAATAAATCAATAGGGCCGCTCCAATTACCACTTGCAACCCATCAGCAGGATATCTCACACACACACACACACACACACACAGAGAGAGAGAGCAATATGCGCAGACACACACACTTACAGTAATGTCTTCATAGTTTAGTGCAGATGACACGATACACTGTGTGGGTAAGTACATATTTATGTTTGCATGTATGAGAACATGATAGACTCACACACTAATACATGTACCCTCTCAAAACACACGCAGGACTCATATCTGTGCAGTGTGGCTGCGACAACTTGGCACTCGTTTGTGTGTGGGCTTGCTCTTGCGCGTTTGTGTGTGCGTGTGTGAGCTGTGTGTATGACAAGCCACAGTATATCTACACCACACAGGAGGATGCGAGAACAAAGTATTAAGGATCAAGCGGGCGTATGCGTCAGCGCATGGACGCGCATGCGCTCGGATTTTGACGCAGTTCACCCCCACCACCCCCCACACACACATACACACACACACACTTGTGCTCGCAAACCACTGGCGCCTTTATGAGTCAGCCAATCGGTGTGTGTTCATCTGACAGTCCCGACTTAGAGCACACCAAGACATCCATAAAGTTGTTAATAATGTCTTGTGGGCGGTCTGGCTGGCGCTGGCAATACTGTTGCACAACCACTTACACTCTTATGCATAAAGACACATTATACAGTAAATGTATTTATTTAACCTTTACAGTATTTAACCAGGAAAAACCCATTGAAATGAATACTCTATTTTCCAAGGGAGACACTTGTCTCCCTTGGATTGTGTGTGTACTACAGACATGTAGGAACTACAGTAGGCATATATCTGCTGCTACAAAAACTAGAGAGTTTGCCCTTCAACCAAAAAGCATTGAACAAAGTAGCGCTCCGACGGCAAGTGTGCTCCCTGCAGGAGTGTCCTTGTGCAAGACAGTGAATCTCTAGCAGCTCCAGGGGTGCTATTCCATAACCGGCTTGGCGCTCTTGACCTCCTGCTATGAGGAGAGGTCAGAAAACAAAAGTGTATCACACCAAAACACAAAGACGAAAAGACACAGGCATTGCAATGGCCATCTCATGGTGCAATTTAACTCCAATTACGGCGGATGGGTTTATTTTACGGTTAGTGTAGCGTATACGCTTTGAAAACAATCCCAGGTTAAGCCATGGCTGCTTGAACCTGGGGTGTGTACAAGACACAGTGGTGTGTTTCTGAGCAGTGTTTTCATAGCTTTACTCTAATGTGTACACTGTATGTGCACCTATTTACTGCGATTTCACAATGGAAATGCAGGTTGTTTTTGTACCATACAATCAAAACAGCACGATAAATACGTTTACTTCCATTTTCACACACTGTGTGTTGTAACTGGTACATTAAAACCTCAGGAAAGCAGCCTATCGTTTCTGTTTCTGTTATGCAAATTAATCAATGTGTTTCTGCTTTTAAATGAGAATGAACAGAGTTGAGATGATGTTATGTGCTGCGGTGCACAGTGTGTTTTGGAGATTGTTCAAGCAGGTTACAAAGCATTTACAGAATAGCAGAACAACAGAATGCACCTCTGCCCAGAGACCAACAACATACTAACGTGTGAACCCCAAGAGAACACACTGCTCTGGTATGAATGGCAATAATCCCACAGTCACACACATCTCTTATCTTTTAGGTTAGACGCAAGGTTGAAAATCCCTAGTGAGAAAACAAATCTGTCCAAACCAGTTATCAATGTGGGGCACAGACCCTCCTTGTGGGGCAAGATGCCTTTATGGGGTCACAAATTGATTTCTCTCTTTGCCATAGGCGTTTTTTTTTTTTAATAGATTAAGTAAAACGTTCAGGCATTTTTATGTCATTGTGTATTGGACCTACATGTCATTCTTGTTGCTCAGTGAGAATTTAAATGCGTACTCCATATTAAATGTGTATGGAATTGTGTGTTGCATAGTCCATGAGTGTTGATCAATTGGACTGTATTGTTGGAGAAAATAAATGACAACAAAGCAACAATTGCCATCAAAATCGTTTTACCCGCAAACCCATATAAAGCAGTCCAGCATTATTGAAGCACCGAAAAACAGACATGAACACAAGCTAGCATGAGGCGTCACACAGACACATGCAGCACAACTGTCTTACTGTAATGGCATACATGGGACAAACACACACACCCTGCTGGTATCAAGTAATACAGAGAGAGGGAGGGGGAGAGAGGTTTAATGAGTACTAGTTACACTCAAACACATGTGCCCACCCAAACCACACACACACACACACAAACCAGTGCACTATAAACTTAATTTGAAAATCAATTAATTAAAAAGTGCAGTGCTCTCCCAGAAGGAGGGAAATACAAATTTGAGTAATTTAATCCTGATACACAAATCAAAGATGTTCAGTCCTGCATGAGATATGAGAACCACTGGACAGAAGTGTGTGTGTGTCTGTGTCTGTGTGTGCGCGTGCATGTGTGTGTGTGTGTGTGTGTGTGTGTGTGTTTGTGCGCGTGTGTTTGTGTGCGGACATGGGATGAATTTTAAAATGGGCTGAAAACTGAATTAATTTACTTCAGACTGACAGTCCCCCTTACTCACATTATCTTTCTCTTCCCCCACACACATCTATCTATATATCTACTGTCTGTCTTTCCATCCATCCATCCATCCAGTTTAGGGTTATCAATAGATTACATATTGTAATCGCAATTAATTGTGTACCCCCTTATTAAATGTATAATCACAAAAGAAATTTCAAAATTTACCCTAAATGGGGATTTATTTTAACAACCTTCCTGCTTTATGCAAATGTGTTTTACAGTATTAACCCTCAAAGATAGAGCACTTACCACAAAATATTCTCAAACAACCAAGAACTTTATTGCCTCACACTTCTCAAGCACATCACACAAAATAATAGTGTCCAAACGGGAAAAAAGGCTCACAATATTAACCATGCTACTGACATTAACATTTCAATTGTAGACTGTGGGAAATCTACAGAGGGTTGTGCATTGGCAGAAATGTGTGCCGCCATATTGGAGAGGTAAATGTACATTACATTTGTTTTCCCTGTTCACCTAACAGTAGGGCTGCTCGATTATGGGGAATATCATAATCACAATTATTTTGGTCAGTATTGAAATCACGATTATTTAACTGCTGATTCTCTCCTTCCTCCAGCTAAACTTGTGCTTGCGATTTTTAAATGCCACAGATACCACAAACAGGTGTAATGTCTGGTGATCCCCATTCTGTTCTAGTCCTGTCTTACCCTGTGTTTACCTTGTGTCAGGCCCGTGTTCCTCTCACTCCCTGCCCTGTGTGGACAGTCTTGTTAATTCCACCTGTGTCTGATTAATCTTGTCTGATGTGCTGCACCTGTTCCTCGTTGACGCTGTCCAATGGTCTGCCTAGTCTTCCTGTATATAAACCCTTGTGTGTCTGTTGTATTTGTCGGTCGTTGTAAATGTCAGTATGTGTGGTGTTCCCTGTGTGCTTGCCTTGTTTTTTGGAATAAAACGTATTCTCATTCTACGTGTCTAGCGTCTGGGTCCTCACGTCCGTGCAACCGTGACAGTGTATTGCCTCCCTTGTCTCAATCAAGAAACACCCAGAGTAATAAACGGCCCTATGGTTCAGAGCTTAATTAGCAAGGAGGTAGTAGCATTGGAACAGAATGCATACTAGCATACTAAAACAGATATAAAATATCTACCCAAATACACAAATCCAAATGTGCCTTCGCCAGGTTAGAGCCTCCCTCCCCTCAGTTTGAGGGGAGGGAGGAGAACAGCTGACCTACCTCCATGGAGCGCAAGTCGTCAGGATGCAAACATAGAGCTTCCTTGTATACCTGTGTAACTGAACTTGCAAAAAACACAACACACAAGAAGTATTTGAAGAACAAAGACCACCAAAGAGTCCTCTCCTGACTGTCAGGGGCTTTCCTCCGAAGTCACCTCACCTCAAAACCCACTGAACATGTATGGGGGCGCTTGAAGCCTGAGAAAGTCAAGCATTCTGTGACATCAAGCGGCTCTTTGGAACACTGTCAAATCATGGGTCATCAGGTTTTGCACAAAGGTCTAGAGTCCATGCCAGCCTGAGTCATTAAAGCAAATGGGGGACATACCAAATACTAAGACATTCATAAATTCATGTACATTCAAAAATTCTACTTTTCACTCAAACTATTAAGATGATTTGTAATGGAAAATTAGCATTTCATTCGAAACATTATGCAAAATAGCAGCTTGACTAGTGTTTTCACTCTTAGTCTGTGTCTATCTATCTCTCCATCTATTTATCTAATTGCACGGGGAAGGAAAAAAGGCATTGTCAAACAAAGAGAGAATGAGAGTGGCGGGAAATAGAGTTGAGGTGGGAAAGCTAGGTGAAGCAAACATCCCTCCCTCTCTCGTTCCACATCTTTCCATTAGTTTTCAGGCCTTTTTTAAAGAGACGCTATATTGATTTTTCTGAGGCGTAGAGGCAAAGGAGGTTTAAGCTTGGCAGCATGGGTGCACGAATGTGTGTGTGTGTGTGTGAGGGCAAAGAAAAGAATACAATCACACTCTTGGCTACACATTGCTCCTCATCCGGCCTCACCACGGGCGAAAAAATTCATAACAAAGAATAGAGTTAGCCTCACTCTCCACTGCGCTTAAAAAAAGACATTTACTTACTGTAATATAGGTGCAACAAAGGAGAATTCTCCTAAATAAACGGCTCCATATGCATTAAGTTGAGGTGTGTGTGTGAGAGCGTGCAGCAGAGGGGGTTAAAAAGTAAATGGACACCAAACGACACGTGGAAAGGCCTATACTACAAAAGCACACAGAAGGCAGAGAGCACAGACACTTGGAGAAAGATTGAAGCCAGCAGGAAAGAGAGAGAGGGTGAGAGCCAGGTCGGAGATTGACACCATAAACTACTATTTCGGCCCTTATCTTGCCTCCTCAGGACCTGTGTTCGGGAGCTTTGCTGTCATTGTACCTCACCCTCGGACCAGCTCTCTCTAGTTGTGGACCAACACTGGCAACTTGTTTTCTTTCCCCTGTATTTCATGCCAGCTCATTTATTTTACCTTGCCGTCTCTCGTCTGCCTCACGGCACTGTTTTGTCCTGTCTTTGATGTCTGTGTGGGCTGTCTGTGCCTGCCATGCCATGCCATGCCAGACCAGACTATTCCAGCCCATGCCTTCTCTCTATGGTTTAATTTTCCCTCTCTGTTATTTCTTCTCTTTTTCCCTCCCTATGTGCGCCCTGCAAGCAGACATGCAGCCAGACAAACAAGGGCTTGGTGGGTCAAAGGTCATCCTGCGGCAGGATGGTGACTAGCCTAGACACCGTTGAACCCCTCTGAACATCCCCCAAGAATTACACCTCCATCGTCTCTTTTTCCGACCATGCAGACCAGACCTGACACCTGAACAACAGCTCCTTTATTGGAGCCCTGGCTGTGGTCAGGTGATATAGGCTAGGCTAACTTAGTGATTCTCAGAGCGGGGGCTGGAGTTGGGACCCCCCAGATGGATCAAGCTATGTTTTTGGTGATTTTATAATAGTGTTTAATCTATTGATTGTATACATTATCAGCAGTAACAGAAGATGGCTAGTATTGATTCTTCAATTGAAAAGGATAGGGTCATGCTGGCTTGTAAGCTATTTATGGATTTTTCAATAGGTAAAGCCAGTCTTGTATAGATAATCTAAATTGAAGTCCAGATGTTTTAATGTAATAAGAAGCTGAAATGAATTGGTAGATACTACATTAGACATCACAATTCCCAGATAATATGGTGAAGTAGAAACACTTTACACCTCATTCTCGAAATAATGAGGTGTGTTTATAGTGGATATATATATATATATATATATATAAAATATATATAAAATATGAATAGTGTCCAATAGAATGCCTCAGCTCTTTATTAGCATATGTTTGCATAGTAAACGTGAATGGAAGCTATAGAAGGTGGGACTTTGGTTGCCACACAAAACACAAGGTTAGAGCAGCAAGCTGTTTTCAACAGCAGACAAATAGCTCTGTTTTATTGGTTTCAATCGGTTAAGCGAGAGTAGAATCAACTTTGAGTTTCCATACACTTTTCAGAGCTGAGCTGCGAGTGATAAATCTATGTTGTGCCAGGCAGGCATTTCTTTTTCCAACCGGGCTGAATAAGCCTTTCCAATAATCCATGATAGTGGTGCATCATGGGCATGTAGCTAGCTGCTACAGCTGAGGCACTCCCACGCACTAAGGCCCACCACACCCATGGAGAGCAGTCATGTTCGGGTCTTTCCTGCTGCTGAGGAGCTTTCATGGGCCCAGCAGCAACCTTTGCTCCCCCCGCCCACCCTTTCCTTAGTGAGAGACCATTAACGACCTCCAGCTCCTTCCTGGATAAGCTCACCAGCCTGGCAGGACAACTTTTTAATGTTGTTACTGAACTTTATATGGGAGAGTGGGGCTATAGTGTGGTGGGAAGTACAGTGTTTAATTTCCTAGTGTGTGTGTGTGTGTGTGTGTGTGTGTGTGTGTGTGTGTGCTCAAGCTGTGTGCTTGCGGCATTTCCTGCCTGGCCAGTTCCACAGAGCTGCTGGTGGTAGTGGTGTGTGTTTGTGTGTGCGTTATTTATTTATACTAGATCAATAAATAAATCGAGCAATACAGTGCAATGCTATGGCTAGAGCCAAGGGGGCAGTTAGAGATCAGTAGATCTCTACTTTACTGTTCAGTTTGCTCTCACTCTCACACACACACACTCACACACATAAAATTAATTTACTACAGGAACTCGCACAAATGCTTACACTATCGCCATCTCTCTCTCTCTCGCTCACTCACACACACACACACACACACACAAACTGTGACTGCTACCAGTGCTGCACTCACAGTGGGGCAGAATACAACCAGAAAATACCCCCCCCCCCCCCACCCTCCCGCACAAACACACACACACACACATCTGCTGAGTAGGAACAAACCAACCATGTGAACAAATGCACGTTCAAGTCCTTACATAGTGGCGCTGCCCCTGAAATACAGTTGGCACAAACGCACAGGCCAGCAGTCGCACAAATATTTGGCTCACACTCACTGGAAGTTTTACGCCTTGGAGCCCAGCCAAAAAGAAGACAGGCTCTGGACCCACAATGAAGGAGGATGCTGTGTGAAGAGGGAAATTCATAGACAAATTGGGGTTGTCTTATTTCTCTCTCATACAGCCATGTAAACACCAGCTTCTTTAGAAGTACTTATACATATAGATTCCTATAGTTAAATGGTTCTCAAACTCTGGGTCTTTCACCCTATGTAGTAGTAATGTAGTGTTTCAAAACAAACAGTGAGCTGGGGAGGACACCTTGGGATCTGGAAGACTCTAAATCTAGGACTACACTCTAGAACGATTTTCACTTGTGTGTGTGTGGGAGCGACCGCTTTTAAACAGAAATCGCCAGGTCGCTGGTTGACTATTTAGTGTATCTGCTGGACCGACCTCTCAAAGCAGCCAAAACCCGAAGCTCTATCAATTATTTCTAGCGATTCAAATTTGTTATCGGCAGCAAGAGGTCATAGAAATCGCTAACGTTTACAGCAATGAGAATCTAGGTAAAGGCTATCAGGCTTTCTTGCAGAGTAACATCAATATAAAAAACACAAAAACCTAATTAAAGAGGGAACATTTATTTATTCCAGCAGCCCAAAACAAACAGATTACTGTTTGCATGTGAACATGATGCCTCCAAATCATGGCAAATGTATGGCTTTGTGGCGTGTTGCTCGCCTATTCTGTTTCCTATGAATCCTTTGCCTTCGTCTTCTCTTCATTTCCTTTTGAATTAACAAAAGGCATAGAAAGGCCTACATTTGATAACGCCAATGGGCTACTAGATGTTGGTGTCCGTGTTGTGGTTCGCTCTTTACTAGCTGTCCCGCAACTTCCTCATTGTCGTTATCTCGGTTGTCCGCATAGACTCAGAAGGTAGCTGAATGAGCATCCTCGCTCAAGCACATGCACAATCGTGACGACATAAATGGTATTTAGGCAAGAAGACGCCCAGTTACTAGTCCACGCCATGGTGTAGTTTAACTTAACATAATCAAGGAGTCTACCTTTAGCACAATGTGCATACATTTGTCAATACTAAAACAATGTGTATTATGTGGGTCAAGACGTTTGAGGACCACTGCATATTAAACATGTGGCCCGATGGACAGACACCGGGGAATGAGGCTGGTTAGCAGATGGTCAATAGTGGTCATCCAGTAAGACACAAACAGGTCAGTGCCTCCAGCTCTCATTCATAATGCACCCCCTACACACACACAAACACCCTCAGCAATACCGTGCTCATCCTAACACCTCAATAAGACACGTGCACATACAGTAGATGAACAGAGGGAGAAATAGTGGGACACATAAAGCTTATGCACACAATAATGATTAAATATTAAAGGATAATAAAATGGTGACAGACAGTTAGACAGATTTTACGATGCGCTTGTCTCCTTTGAGTCATATCACTGTGCTAGACAGTCATATATATATATCGCTGGCTGGATTAAACTGAGAGGATTGAGGTGGAGAGACAAGGGGAGAGCAGTAGAGAGGGAGCTCGTAGGCTAAGGGATAAGACTTGTCTTCTTGGAACCACTGCTCTCCACGCTGCTCACTGGAGAGTTTCAAATCGCCTTAAAGTGGCAGGAAGACATTAGGACAGTCTGCACAAGTGTATGGTGGTGGGTGCATGTGATTATATATGTGTGTGAGCGTATGTGTTTTGACAAAGCCAAGACACACTTGGCGTTTCAGTGTCACTCTGTCCCTCATTTTAGTCCTCATCTGGACACATATCGCAAGCACACTCCAACACACGCACGCACGCACGCACGCACGCACACACACACACACACACACACACACACACACTCAAAAGCACAACCTTAGCATGTCATCATGGGTCACATATCCTGACAAATTCCCACACACCTACCTTCTAAACATAAGGTTTATATTAGGTGACCCTACACCCCACACAGCCCATTCACAATGTTCCTATAAACACCCCCACTGCCTGTCCTCAGGCTGCCCGGTGAAGCCCTGCCCCCTGCCATTGCCCCCAGTATGTACACACACACCACACACACAACACACAAATCGTGCATACCCCATCTGCTCCTGATCCCCAGATCTTGCAGCTGGCCTGCCATGAACCTAGCCTGTTCTACACACACACCCCCCCCACACACACACACACTATCTTCTCAGGAAATACTGCTGCGTATGAAAGAAGAGAGCATAGACAACGAGGTGTACGCACTCATGGTCCAGCATGAAGTCCACACACACACACACACACACACACACACGCGCATGCGCGCATGATGAAAGAGCCAAAGAGCCTCCAGAGTGGAGAGAGTCTGTTGTTAAAAAAAGAAAAAGCACGTCACTTTTTCATCGTCTTTGCCCACAAGCACTGGCTAGGATGGGAAATAATGTCTGTGCTTTGGATACAAAGATAAAAACCAAACGTATAGCCGGGCCACCTGTGGTTATGTGGAAAACTCGATATCCATCGGGAACGCCGGGGTGAGCAAACGTGTGTTTGAGCTCGTAACACAACCAGAAGTCCCAAATTAACTGCCGTTATTAGGTTATTATAATTAGGTTGAATGCAACGCTGTAGTGCGCATTGGTGCTGCTCTGCCATATGCTATCTGCTGCGCTGATGAGATGATGCTAGTGATGCCATAAAACACAAGCACACACCGGACAAGAGACATCTGGAGCAGAGAGGATGCAATGGAACAGTATGTTGCAAGGCTGCTGGTGTTGAAATACACAGCTCAAGTTATACGAGCGCATATGCATTTGCACACACAGGCACACGCGCACATCAGTGAGGCTATAGTGCTTCTGGCTGCATAGAGACACATCTGAGTGCAGACTCACGGGCGCACACACACACACACACACACACACACACATATAGAACATATGTATATCACATGGATAAAGGGTTCCAAATCCACCCAAACCATGACATTAGATGTATTAGAAACATAAAAGAATGTAGTTTTAGTTGTCTTGTGTACATTTGTGTTTATTTATGTTTGTGAAGAGAGAGAGAGAGAGAGAAAGAGAGAGAGAGAGAGAGAAGAAAGAGAGAGAGAGAGAGATAATGTAAAGTTTAGGGCACATTGTCAAGATTTGCGGCCCTTTGTCCAGATGACAATGAAGAGATCTAGTCAGCAAGTGGCCAGGCCACTCTCAATAGAAGCATTACTATACCATAGGCCAGAGGTCTGCTGTCTCTGTCTTTGTGTGTGTGTGTGTGTGTGTGTGGGTGTGGGGGGGGGGGCTGTTATGGCATATATATACTATAAACAGGCCCGATGTCACTGCAACTCAAACAAACTACAAACCTCCTATGCTGTCAAAGCTATGTGAATAAACCAAAGATCTAACTTACTCAGCTGTTGGCCAGCTGAGTGATCTGTCTGTTTCTGTGTCAACTTAGGTTGAATTGTCACCATCTTTCTGTAGCATATACATGGCATGTCCAACTTTTTGCTTGTTTTAAAGGTGAGCAAACTGGATTTAGCTGTGCCTGCTTGCCCTTCAGTCCTGCTCTTAATATTTATACCACTGTAAATATCACATCTCTGCATGATGACTATAGCTCTTTTTTATGATGTTTGGTGAATTACCATAAGCATATAACCAAAAATATGCCGTTTATATTAAATATGCTTAGGATATCTCTGTCACCTCCCACAAGGTAATTAAATGATAATAACCATTCGATTTCAATCTCTGCTTCAGTAACGTTAATAATCCTGTCTTCATTTAAAGGCTCATCGGCCAGTCTCTCCCACTTGTGTAGGCTATCTAATCGCATTAAGTGTTGAATGGTTAACGGGCGGTGACAACGACCGGTTGAAAACCACAATACTGAGAGCAAGAATACGCATCCGTCTTTTATTAACAGACCCCTGGCTCCCTGTCCAGTCTGCTCTCCCCGAGTGCAATTCGACCGATCTGCTCGCATGGTCACCCACTACTAACTGGCTAATTCAAGTACGGCTAAATGCAAAAAGAGACCACAATTACAACTGTATAGGCTATCCATTCACTACTGCTCCATTTTAAGTTTTCCCAAAGAGCTTGATTTTTTCCTACCATGTATTCTTGACGTAGCATAGGCTTACCGTTCAACACTTTGTTTGAGCTCTAAAGTCTTTAAGTGTATAACATTTTCTTATTTCAGACCAATGAACAAAAATCGCAGATTTGCTAAAATTACCGATGATATCAAGCGTAACTAGGCAATAGCCCCTAAGCGACGGACGATCCCTTGATCATGGGAAAAACAAGACAAAAATGGAACCTACATCAGCCACATGTAGGCTACAATGTATGGATTTACAAGTGCCATCGATGGAACGGAACACAGTATTTACATTACGGCTATAATGTTTTTAGAGAAAATGAAGCTCTCCGTCGATTCGCGTCCAAGCTCTTAACCGCAGTGCGCTATGTTTACACTGCGCGAAACGAGGAAAAAGTTGCTTCGCATAAGCAAAATATCGACAGACTACAAAGTCTAAAACGGTTGCGTGTTTATACAATGTAATGCAAGGTATATCATTAAGATATAGGCTTAAAAGGCAACAGTTGGAATCCTGCCGATTCTACCAACGACGGCTTGAAATGTTTCTTGTCTTTAAGGCCACTTTTTATTCACGAATATAGACGTTGTAATGATCGCTACAGCAGGCAGGTCAGTGAATATAACACATTTCAAATCGTATCGTAATATAGCAAAGGGTACAAACTTACCTTTAATCTGGATACAGGCAATGCGTTAGGTGCTCCTCTTACGGCAGCTGTTGAGATAGTGCTCTCTCTCTCTCTGTCGCGCTCACCGACGACAGGTCGAGTATCCTTTACTCACGTTAATTCAATTTCTTCTGAATGGTCGCAATTTATATATTAATCCACAGAATCACAGATTTCCACAATTCTGGCACTGGGTCTTGTGTTGGTTGATGGTGAATCACGGGCAGATTAAGACTTACGATGCTGTCAGTTTACATAGCGGAACTCGCTCTGCGCACTCGGCTTTGTAACATGAAACCAGAGAAGGAAAATAAGAAGAAAAACGTGAATTTAACCCACTTCCAGAGCGCACACACCACGAGAACAACGTCGTTTTTGTGGTGGGCTGTATAGCGATTTCCTTTTCTATACTTAGTCTAACTCTTAATAAGAATAACTTCCAACTGTATGTCCGTGAGACATCTCGTGCTCTCGGCGCTACGTGTCTGTGCCAATTTACACTGGAAAACAGTGTGACTACCACAGACACTCTTTCGCGCAGTTACGCTGCGACGTGTCCTAGCGTACCCCACTTCTGCAGTGTATCATAGAGACCTTGCAGTATTCAGAAAAGCCCAGATCCGCACATATTATCTTCATAAGTCCCCAAGGTTCGTCTCTCCGTGCGTGTGCGTTTCATTAACCTACATTATAGGCTGTACACGTACAGTAAAGGTCTGTTATTAGTCAGACAGACAATAGCACACTGCAGTGTTGAGGATCTTGAGTATAGCCTAAAACATAAGAGAAACAATACTTGTAATCAAATATTCTGGAATACATATCAGTACTTGATTATAATAGCAATCCTTATGACCTGACAGATGTTTAATATTTTGCCAGGATGTTAGAAATAATGTATTATGTGTGGGGTTGTGTCTTTTACATAGTACCATACTCTTCTAAAACACATAATAATTCAAATAAATTAGAATCCCAAAAAATACTGTGCATTCACAATAAATATCCCATAGACTCCAGGTCTAATTAATAAAAATGTGTTTTAAAGAGTCAGCAAAGGTTATGTTAATTCTATTATAATTCACACATATAGTCTATATTTTTATCCTTTTTTTTCTGTGATTGCCCTTAAAACCATCACCTCAGCCATCACATCTCAGCACATCAAAGCAGTATGAAGAGATAAACAGAAATCAATAAAAAAAATGATTGTGTGCTAATACAATACATCAGTGATATACAGTACATGTATACTGTATGTATCAAGATACAGGAAATCTCATGAATTATATAAATATGTGTCCATATAAATAACAGTTTAATTAATTACAGGGTTAAATAATTAAACACAATGAGATTCAAGAAGGTGCAGTATAATTACACATTTCTATCCAGTGTCAGTTTTGCTTGGAAAAGCGTAGTACTGCGGCTTTGTTGTTGTGAGCGGTGTTCGCCACTTTGTTTATGTTCCTATTTACAGCACCAGGGCTGTGTAGAAGTATCAGAATTTTTTTTCAGCATGCACAGAGAACAGTAAGATAGCAAAATGCAAGGAGAATTTGACAAAATGCATATTAGCTTACAAATACCTGCGATAGCTTTAAGCCAGACATGTTGGGGATCAAACACGTCTCACATCTGAGCTGAGGATGCACCCACTACAGACTCACCCATACAGTATGTACATGAGTAGGTTACCTGGCTCACAGCCAAAACCATTCAGCTTCCACAGAAGAAATTCCCAGTGACTGTGAAATTTCAGCGGAGCCACTGCACATTTGTCTAGTTGATTAATCAATTTTTTTTGCTTTTGTCTCATAAGCACAAAACAAGTCCTTTTGGCTGTCAGTTGTGGAAATAACATTCAGTTTCTTCCAATATATTGTACATTTTAAATTTTAAAATGTGTAAATTTTCTAGCCAAAATGATTTACTTTTACTCACACCTCTACCCTGTTGGGAGTTGGGTTTTTCCTTTTGATTTAGTTTTTGTTCAAACACCTGCACTGGGAGCAAATAGATGCACAATTTGTCAGCAACATTTCTGCATATAACCGAATATATCAATCCCCAGTATTATAAATTAGATGCTCATGGCTGACAAAACAGCAAGGAAATATATTATCAAGTCAACAGGAGCTTGCTGTTTTCAAACAAATATCGACAAGTAATTTCATCACTTTTGAGGGGATGAAAAAAACATGACTTTTACCTGACAAAGTACCTCTCCCTTCAGTGTCACAGGGTGAAGCTCCGCCCCACACACTGCAAACACATTGCGATGACTAAGATTTTGTTGTTGTGTGCGGTATGCACCACTTTGTTTGTGTTCTTATAGGAGCAATGACTTTGTAGAAGTACAAGATAATTTTTTCAGCATACACAGCGATCAGGCTGCTATCAAACCATGAAGAGATTTTTGGTGAATTTGATAAAAAGTGCACCTATCACTTACTATAAAGAAAATGTATACATATTAACCCACTGGTTGACAAAGCCATCGTACTGTAGATTACAGTATATAAACTGTAGATGAATGACCATATCAGGGCTGTATTGTCAGCGGAGATAAGATCCAATGGTTTAACAAACCAAGAGACAAAATAGAGAAGAGCCTAAATTCTGCAATAACCCTCAAAGGTAAGAGACTTCATCAAAGACTGGACCATGTGCTAATCAATAAAATAGAGCTCAAAACCCTATCTCTGGGCCTGCTGGGGACATTAGCATATCAACACATAAGAATGTGGTACACAACATAGCCTAATCCATGCTGTGAGACTCAAGGATGATCTGCATGGGGCTTGCTATAAAAAGGCAGTACTTCATAGTAAATGTAGCAGCGATTAACCAGGGTGATTCACAATTCAGGTCAATCTTCCCCCGGCAACAACAGAATAAACACTGATTCCGCTGGTATCGACGGCCACTAAACCCCAAAGAGAGTGTGCATCATGGCAGATAAAAGCATATTCCATATTCTTTAGGCTATAGTTGACAGACTATAATTATCATTGTTTGTTGCACTTTCAGTTCGACTCTGTCCCCAAACTGGTGATACCAAGGTTAAATGAGTCACATGCTGCACCAAAAACCACTATTTAACACATTTTCAGGCACATCTAGAAAGCAGGCCAGACAGCCAACAATGGGGTGGTCTCATTATAGTGGAGTTCACAGGTCACCTCCCCTGAGCCTGCATTTCCTTTGCATCACTTTCCCTGGTTTGATCTGTTTAGAGCTTTCCATTATAATGACTCTAAGCTCAACATATACCTTGGGTAAGACTTATTTCAATGTAGGAGGTAGGATTGTGGAGACATATTCTGAGCTATTTCCTCATTTACCTCAAGTCGATTTAAATAGCAGGGTGAAAATAACATCTTAAAAAGTGGATTCTGTTCTTCTGTCTTACGTATGTGTGGGCAGAAGTGAATTGTAGCTTATGGTCTTAAATGTTTAGAGCCATTTTCTTAAATATAACTTGTGAAAAATAATCACACACGTGCAAAATACACTTCTAGTTTACTCAAAGTAACCACAGATCTTACAACAAAATGATGACTGTAGTGCTAAGCTGCAGATCTATTGTACTGAAAGATAATTCATGCTTTTAACATCCCACACTGTCAGTTTGATTCCCAATGACGAATAACCGTAGATGTCATAATCAATCTCAGGGTCTTTTCACAACATTAGCTTTTAGACAGAAGACTAAAACAGCCAATGCCGATCTGTCACATTTCATCTCACTGCAACTTCATGGGTACACATTTGTGGAGTCCCATATGCTTCCCCAACAACAGGAAATAACTGTTATTAACATTATTTAATAGAATGTTGCATTATATTCTTTTGTTGGGGGGGTTAACCTGCTGATGTGTGTTTGGACAAATCTGCTCAGTCCGTTGTCAGTTGTTACATCTGGATTCGCACTCCTCATTCCACCTGGCTGGTGTACTAAGCACTGGCCTGCAGCCTTCCATACTCTCAACACACCCCAGCAGCTACACACTGGACTTCATTCATCAATTACTCACACTCATCATTGCAGAGGTTATATTGTGAGGGGGGCATCTGGGTTTGTTAGGGGAATGGTTATGGCTGCTGTTCGTCATTAGTACAACGCAATGCTAGTGTGTACAGTAATGTTTATTGTATATTGTCATATCACTTCTCTGTGGGTATTTGTTGTTTGTTCATGTCTCAGTGTTCATTCTTGCCTATAGTCAGCCCACATCTTCTTCGTTACATAAATAGGATGCTTATTGCCCTTGAAGTCAGACAGATCAGATCAGTACATCCTACTGATCTGTGTTTTAATGGCAGAGATAAACAGCTGGTTATTTTGTTTGTATTTCTCCCATGTTCCTGAGACAATGTAAAACTCTGACAGTCTTGGATATGGCTTGGATGCTCCACTGGTCCTCTGTCTCTTGATGGGAGAACACTATGCTAATTTGCTGTTTTACATGAAGAGGAATAGATTCAGGGGGGTTCTTCATTCCTATGGAAATTGGGAAATGTGGGCTCCCTCAGGTCCCAAGCAAAAGCATGCCACTTGTGGGGGGATACTGCTGAGGTAGGCAGGGTTGGTGCCCTGGGGACCCCCTCTACCAATCTCTTATGTTCCTGGACACTGACTTACCATGGTAAACCATACTCCCCTAACCCCTCTCACAGTTGTTGCTATGGTTTTATGGTGAAACTTTCAGCCAGATAAAATACCGTACATCTGACATGAGATACATACTGTACAAGGCTAGTTCACCATGCTGTTATTTATGAAATTGTGAAGCTACACAGAATATAGGCTTCAATTGTCTGCATTGTGTTGCCTTCATTTAAAATGCCAAAGAGATCGACCAGTGTCTGAGTATAAAAAAATCATTGTTTTACCAAAATGGAGACATTTTTTTTAAAAAGGGCATTTTCTGCCTCAGGCTTGTTAGCAGGCTGTTCTGAATGCACATCATTTACGTGCACTTGTTTGCTCAGAGCAAGCTGCCAAAAATCTTGAATACAGGGAGCAAGTAAAAAGCAGTGAATCTGGGACATCTACAGGAATGTGTTGATGTGACTGCATTTTTAAATCACCAATTCAGTTCGAGTTTAAATGCCTGCTTAATGGTGAAAAACAGAAGCAACGTACCATCTTGCATGAGGATTTAAACATAACGCCACGTTAAGCAAAGAGCGCATGTCATGCAGAGTTCAGATTCACTCGGGGTTTGGAAAGACCGGCCATGCGGAATAAGGAGTTTATGGGAGGTTCTTTCACCCTGCTCGCAGAAGAAGTCATGTAAAGTTGTAGCGATTGTCGTGCAATCAGTGTTCTAGCCTGAGAATATAATCAGAGTGGAGATGCACACCTGTTTAAATCCAATTCCTCACACTTTCCTCTGACGCACAACTCAGCCAAAACAACAACATGCTATTTAAATAGACAAATGTGCATCTTGCGATGAGGGAGATGCGAGGGCCTGGCACAGCATTAGAATTCTGGAGGCAGCTGTTTTTTACCCCAACCCCATGCCCATCCCACTGATGGCATTCATTTTCCTGACATCACCCTTGGTGCCCTCGCAAATGTCCGGACACTGGAGGACAGACACTGAGCTCCTTTACCCTTGCTGAGCTGTTGCCAAAGCCCCCAGACATGCGCCATATCTGGAATTCTCAACAACTTGAGTGTAGGAATACCTTCCTCCATCGAAATAATCCTAAAGGGCGATTTACTCAACCGTGAACAACAGTTGAAATATGTACACTTGCCATAAATGGCCATAATCCTGGCAATTATTCAAGCTTTATAATGTTGTCTTGGGCGACGCAGCAACACTGAAGAAGTCTGATAGGAAAAACACAAGATAAATGAGTGACCGTGGCCTTTTCTAATGTGTCAATTTCTCCTAAACCCTTTTGTCCTTCAAGTTGAATGCTGCCAGGGTTGCTGACAACAGCTGCAATTGTATCAAGCTGGTGTGCCGTGGACAGTGTTCGAGCTTGCTCAGATGGCTTTATTCACTGACCTTTAACCAAACAGCTCTTGAGTGAGATGTTGGAGCCCTGACATATCTATCCTCTATGCAGAGAGCATATTTTCTGGCAACATCAGTGAAACGTCTCCAACAGTGTGTTGAAGTCCAGAAGACAATCTTTAGTGCAGGAATTTGCAGAATCATAGCAGTTAGGACTCTATAGGCTTGTTAAAAAATATTTACTGTATTGGCTTCATGCCAGTTGTTAATGGAGTGTCTACATCCTGCTGGTTAAATGAGTAGACTGGTACCAGAAGCAGACAGACTGTGGGCACTGGGTAGAGACTTAAGACCCATTGTTAGAGAAGCCGTTTAAATACCAGCATGTCATTAATACCCCCACACGCTGATTCACACATTCTGCCTCCTCACTGGCAGAGAAAAATTTAGCATTGTGCATCTCCCAATGACTGTTGCTGTTATTCCCAATGGGTTCTCTGTCTCACAGTTGCTACAGTATACAAGTACAGTTAACTTTTGTGTGCACTGTAAATTGCGCTTTATAACCACTTAAATCCACCTCCCCCCTCCAATCCCCACCGCAGCAATCCCAATAAAACCAGGATTATTATTCTAACGTGAACGTATTGCTGCGGACTTTACAAGCTCCCATCAAGGTAGGAGATGGGTGGGAGGGAGGGAAAGAAAGACAAGGTCAAAACCATTTCACATTTCCAAAAAGGGCAGCATATCCAGAACTATCAATGGAAGCCTTTTTCTGCTGGGAGGAAAAATAAACAAGACTATTTTTTCATTCTCGCCACCAAGGCTGATGTTAGGGAGTGTGCTAGCTACTGTACCTTCTCAAACCTTTTAGCTTCAGCCATGCTTTCCTGTCCAACGTCATTAAACAGGACAGACACAGTGCCTTTAAGATACCCTCATTTATTTACCCTAATAGCCTCACTAAGTCATAAACACTGCATGTGAAAATGTGAATCACAACACCAGCTGGTAATATCCGCTAGTAACTACTAAAGACTTGTGAGTGTGAATGCACTATTTTAGCGATGCTAATGCAGCTAGCAAGGGTAACATCTGGGATACCCAGAGAGGAAGGTTGTGCAGGCGTGGTGGTGCCAGGTTGAAAACCTCGGTAGGACCAGCCGGGGTGGGGAGGGGTTGCCGCATCAGCAAATGTGCAGTAATGTGATATAGGAGGGCCGGGCCACATAGAGAAAACACAACAGACGCTAAACCCACCAGTCCCAATATAAGGGCGGGGGTACGGGCCAGAGCAACAGTGCATCCAATAATTACCTTCCCTAAAGCCTGACCCGCACCACCGTACCAGAGAGGGGAGGGAGCATGTGTGTTTTAGGGAACAGAGGGGTTAGCCACTCCAGCTGTGGAGTGTCAGGGGGATAAAACCAGCCCTGCCCCCCAGATGTTATGAGAAGCTAGTAAGGGGGGAGGGGTGGACTTGGCCTGCAGCTTTCATGGAAACACTTCCTGATTCATAATGCAACACTATAAAGGCCAGCCACCAAATGAAAAACTTGGCAAACATGCTAATGTTTATACCCTTCCACGATGTTAACAATATAACTATGCACACACAAAAACATTAGCTGATTAGTTCGGCTTTGTTACCATTACTTTGTTTTCATGGTCTTTTTATAGTTAACCCTGCTTCTCGCTTGGCCACTCCCCACTGGGTAAGATCTCCTGACCAGGCTCATTTACCCATGTGATGGACACACATTGTGCTGAGACTAGGCTGCTATTGTAGCTTAGTGTGGCTCAATGGAAGGGGACAGGAGGGAGTAGCATAACAATGCCTAATGCAACGCATCTGGGATGGATTGGCTCTGTGGCTCTGTAGCGTAACCAGGCTATGTGACGTGTTTCTCTCAAACACAACCGTATTCATCACACACATGTGCGCGCACACACACACACACACACACACACACACACACACACACAAATAGATCTTGTTGTGGGATCATGTTGTGGTGATGAGAACAAAGTGTGCAGCTCCATTCTGTCGACCTGGATTTTAACACACACACACACACACATGAGCAAACAAAGAAGGTGGTTTGCGAAGACTTCAAGTGTGTCAAAGACTATGCAACACTCAACCCCTCTCACACACACACACACAGAGTGGTTTGAAGACTTCAGGTTGTGTTTCAAACACTAGAATGCACAGCATAGCCACCCCCCACCCACACACATACACACACAAAGGCCCCTGTGCCTGCATTCGCCTTAATCTTGTTGAGCAGAAGGGGGAGGAAAAGAAACCCGAGCCTGTTGCCCGTCATCAGCCCCTGTGCTCTCCTGCACCCAGTAGGAGCAGGAGCGGAGCAGAACACCAGGTTGTGTTGTCTCAGCCGGAGCGCTCCGTTCTCCCTATGGAGCCAGAACCATAGAGGCCTTTTGTTGAAGCCGGGCATGTGAACGCACTGCTGACTGCTGTGTGGTGAGCAATGTGACCTGTTGCCGTAACAACACAGCCTCCCAGACCTAGCCTGTGTGGGTATGTAATGAGCTAGCAGGTCAAGCAGTATGTACTGTGGTTTTACCGTCATGGCTAAATGTCATGGCGAAGGATAGTAAGGGCAAGGTGGTTAGGTTAGCCGTATATTTGTAAATATAACTAAAGTGTGCAGAGGTATCTGTTGGGGTGTTTTCAATATAAAGTAAAAGTTTTTCTGCACAGCAACCAAAACAACAGGTCTGAGGCCTGGCCATAACAAAGCGCAATGAAGAGAGAGCAGGGAAACCCCCAGAGGCTCATGGGGTTTTATAATAATTCCACCGGTGTGCACCAATCGCTGCCACCCCTGGAACACAGAAAACACAACAACCGAAGCACTACAGTGACGTGTATATAAGATTTGTACCAGGCAAAATATATTTCTTAGAGGAATCAATCCACAAGGTCTACTCTTTGATGAAAACTGACATTGTTTTAACACCATCCCCCTTATTAAGGCACGAGAACAGGAGCATAAAACAATGAGGCAAGTAGAAAATAACAAACTTTCTACTTCAGCCTGCTTTGCATATAAACTGGCTTGTGAAATGTATTATTAGTGAAATTAAAGCTTTGCGGAGAGTGAACAAAGAAAAAACCTTATTTGCAAGCCATAGCTGCATCATTAATAATATGAAATATTCCACATTTTAGACAAAATAATTATTATAATCATAGTCACAGCAATATCCAGAAGTGCAGAAAACAATACTGCTATCAAATTAACTTTAAAACCTTATGTTTAATGCGTTCTAGCTAAAAAACTATGCACTATACTGTATGTAGTGAGTTATACTGTACTGCATATCATTGCTTTGAAAAATGCAAATAAGAATGTTCATTAACATTGGTTATCTAATATTTATATGTGAATGTGTGCACCAATAAATAATATATAACTTAGACGGACTACATGGAAGATATTTAGCACCATAAACAAATCTCCATGCACATACTCATACTGCATAGCGTTGCCCTAATTCCATCTTTGACGTTATCACACTGTCAGAACACATCAACTCTTCAAATCACTAAGCCAGGTGTGACGCACGCATGGAGACACGCACATTTATATTTAGAAAGTTTGACTTTAGCAACCGAATAATATTTGATCTGCGATTAATAGCCATCTCGTTTTCACAAAATATAACTTCATATGTGGCATTTGAACATCTCTGGGGTTGTATGCTGCTCCGCTCATGAATGTATACATGAAGCGTGTGTTTACACATCTGCATGTGTCTGCATAACATTGCTCAAGAGGGGTGTGGGAGGGATCTGCTTAATGCAAGGCAGCTACAGGAATCCCACTCAACTCAGTAGTGGAGCGAGCAGGCATAAACAGCAGCCCCTGGGAGCCAGTAATATGTTAAATGATCTGACACCAGGCTGTACTGAACCACACCCGGCCCAGGCAATGAGATCCTGTGAGAGTGTGAAGTCCGTACGAGGTGTGTGCGTTTGTGTGTGTGTGTGTGAGCGTGCATTTCCGCCCTCGTGCGCGTGAACATTGCACTACTGCATTTGCTCTCACACGAGAGACACTGAGCTGGGAGAGATGAATATAGGATAGAAATAGGATGTCAATTATGACGAGGGGACTGGATGCGCTGTTCTGAAATTGCCCCTGTGGTGTCGTGCTGAGGCAGAACTGCCTTTCCTGGGAACATCTGAAAAGCCTTTTTCACACCCCGACATCCAACCACCCCTTGGACTGTAATGTGGCCATATATATACATAGAAATATGTACGCTGTGATCTTTATAAACATAGATAGGAAGAGAGACGCTACACACACTCTGGATCAGATCCAGTGTTATGGAGTGGTGACTGCAGGTAAGAGAGTGGCAGACAGAGGCTTATCAGCCCCCTAACCCCACCCACCTTGTCGTTTCTGGTAGAGCAGAACTGAGCTGGGGGATATCACTGTGAGTGAAGTCTTTGCTTTGCATAACTACTACTGGTCAGGCCACATCTCCGGGTCTGAAAGCCCGATGGTCTGAAAACAATGATCAGTGTTTCAAAGTATCAAGGCACACACATTTGCAAAATAGGAGATATTTTATCTCTTTGTTTGTGCATGGATCAAATACAACTCTTGGCATATGTTATATTTCAAATCATGTTGATGTAGTGTAGCAATCTGCTGAAAGCAAGCCCTTATCAACTTGTCACAAAATTATTAGGCTACTTTGACATGCTGGCAGTAGATGGACAGCATAGGAATTATTTCAGTATTTAAATGGATTTTTTGCCAAGATGCCAAGCTGTTAAAGAAACAGCAAACAATGCTAGAGTATAAATGCTAATTTGTTACACATTTTTTCAACAAGTAAACCATTGCAGAATGGAGTCAGGGCCATGCTAGAGGAAACCATTGGTAAACATGTCTAGTCTAAAAGTAAAAACAAAAAAACATTGTGTTGAAAATGTGTCGAAAAGAGATGAGGTCATTTAAATGAAAACCATTTATTTATATAGAAAACGGCTATAATTGGCCAGGCTGACACCCTAAATCACAGACACATCTAATGAGGTGTATGATATAAAGCAAACAAAGGGAAAGAGAAGGATGGAGAAGTTAAGATGAAATAAATAAGTGCTATTTTAATGAACAGGGACAAAGTAAAGAATGTGCTCACACTTTACACAGGCAGTATGCATATAGTGCTAATCTGGTTTGGGTCTGCTATGCTTATTGCAAAAAACCATAAACCCAATACACAAAACACTACCTTAAAGCACCTCTGTTTGTGGAGTCAGTGTTCCCTTCCAGAGGGATGAAGCATAATCTGTTGACATAAATGTTATATTCTCAGTAAACACTATTGTGCTGACTACATATTCACATGTATTTACTCAAGTGTCGCTACAATGTTGCACTCCTGGGCTACCTTCTGCCCCCCGTGTTTTGTTACATATGTATTCTGTTACCGTAAATATCACATTCTTGCTGACTGTCTGTGCTGTTGCCACGCCTCTTTCTACCCTCGGGGATGCATGTATCTTATCATGAAGTGTGTGTGGTGCTGTCAATCTCTGTTGGGCTTCCCTTGTGACTACTTGTGTTCCCTTGGAACAACAGACAGGTTAACTAATGCAAATTCATGTTAACCTGTTACCAGTTAACTGGCAACAGGTTTTTTCTGCCTCCTGCTCTGTCTCTCTCCCTCTCTCCCTCTCTCTCTCTGCAAAAAACTAAAAGCAGCAACCGAGAACTTTCTTGAAAAAGGAGCAATGGCCTCACTTGAGAGGCTGACGAAAGAAGAGATGGAGAGATAGACAACGAAATGAAAACAGAGTGGGAGAGCAACGTACACCAAGAGCCGAGGGAGAGAATGCAGGCTGAGGGAAAGGGACAGCAGCTGCAAGAGGTGTGTGTGTGTGTGTGTGCGTGTGTGTGCGTGTGTGTGTGCGTGTGTGTGTGGCAGGGTAATACATAAACATGAATTAAATGTAAATATAGGAAGAAAATAGACAATGTCTCCC
>JAODTR010004500.1:0-12022 GCA_025399935.1 Amblyopsis rosae | reverse complement strand
CACACACACACACACACACACACACACACACACACACACACACACACACACACACACACGCACGCACGCACACACACATGTAATGTTTGACCATTCAGTGGTGTGGAAGACTGTGAGAAGGGGGGTCTGCTGTCAGAGTCCCTCAACATGTTTTACAAGAACATATGCTCTCCCTGCCCACCTTCCTACATGCCTGTCTGACTAGGAGTGTGGGCAGAGAGACAGGCATGTAGGAATACAGGTGGGCTTGATCGCAGACAGACGATGTAGCCGACGACGGGGTTCTGAGATTGTCAATCACTAGTAAGCATTCCACCGACAGCTGATATCACTCTGAAAATAAAGTTGTCCATAATCTGTTTTTATGTTTAACAACTGTATACATTCTGCCTGTCAATCAAGAAAATAATTAACTTGATCAGTGATTTTCATTGATTTTTTCGTTGGGTTTACTGCCGGTTATTCAGTTCCACTTTATTGCAGACCCTTGGGTCCATATCAGCAAACTAAAACAAAACAACAAGGAGACATATATAATACAACTATAAATTACAATACATAGTTAGTTATAGTTAATATCTGTACACTATATTGTTCCCTGTCGTGGTGAGTGTTGTTACTTTCGCTATTAACTTACATTTTTGCTGCAGAAACCTGCCCGCTCCCCGCGTTACAGTTAATCATTAACTAATCATTATTAAATCATTATTTAGCGTTCATGTGCGGATGGCGGGGATACACATGATGGTGTGACCTTTAAGGCCGGACTCCACCAAGGCATAAACAGCCGACGTAAGACCACTGACTGGACAGAACTCACCCTGAGGGTGTCTGCACCAAGAGTAATACCAGTGAACCGCATACAGACCATGACTCATTTGTGTGTTGAAGATGACGTGGTTTATTATCGTGTATTGAGGACGTGTGTATATGTTTAGAAACATTTAATGAATCTAACCAAACAATAGCCTAATGCTTTACTGTGTACCTCCAAAGATTTCTGTCCATGCGGACATGTTCGGACATTGACTGCACATGAGCGACAGGCTGAAGCCTACTACAGACGGCAATGGATGGAGTGCATATAATTTATATAACTGATTCCAAAGCACATTTTTTTGTATGGAGAAATAGTGAGTGCGTCCGTGTGAAGTATTCTTTGAACAGCCCAAGCATTCGCACGCATTTGGTAGTATACCCGGGCCTTTATAGCGCAGCCTAAGCTTCAAGGCCAAATATATATAAGTATATAAAACATATTGTTAGTGGACATGTCAGTCAATAGACCTGTACTGTGACAGAATTCCTCCATCATCCACTCCATGTTTAACCACAGACCTCACCCAGCTAAATGCTGTGTCATCAAAACCATTGGTGTTTAGTTTTTTCAATAACATGCCATCCTTCTCCACAGGTCAAGGAGACGTACATTTCCCATTTAATTCCTTAGCTTTGGAACACTTGACAAAATGGAAGGCTTTCTTGAACCAAACAGGATATTTTTTGACCTTTTAAACAGTATATGCGTCACGCCACACAGACATGCAATGTCTCTTCTATAAACACGGCATGAGTCCTCATGTGTGACATGTGCTAATAGGTGCAGTGCACTGTACATTTAGCAGCAGTGGTTTGCTGCCATGTGTCACATTTACGTACCATAGTGGTCTCAGCAATGGAGCCGAAGCTGTTGATGAAAATATTACAGGAGACGTTGACTGCAGGAGCTGTATGACAGAAGATAACACACACAATGTGGTGGTAGAGGACGTGATGCCTCTGATTTCAATAAACGGCAGTGTCAGTGTCAAGCTAACCAAGCAAATTCACACATACTGTACAGCAGGCCTAATCAATTGGCGGCCCGCAGGACAAATGCGGCCCACCGACTGCCCCCATGTGGCCCATGAGGGGATTGCACCGTTGACCACTATACATTAGTTCAATATACCGTAGAACCACTATACGAATCAAGTCAATATATTAGTAAATGAGTTATTTAACTGTTCTACAGCCAAGACATTGTGACATAGCCTGTTTGTAAATGTAAGCACACACCGTACAGTAATATTATATTTACACTTGCTAATTGGTTATTATTATTATTGGGTAGGGAGAAAGACAAGACAGAGTTGTACCTTTAAAGTTTGGCCTTATCCTGGCATCGTACCCAGAGGTCCTGCCCATCAACTTGTCCAGAAAGTCAGAGGGGGACATTGGGACCTGGCGGTTCTTTGCACCATGGTCAGGCTCTTTACAGTGACCTACGCTGGAACGGTCCAAGACGGGCAAAGTCAGCGATGACGGGGGCGCAGTGTACGATTAAATTACCGTCTATGTAGCACAAATACACTTTTGTTTACACACTTTTCTGTGTTATTATGAAATGTGCACACACATTTCTGTAATTAGCCAATACAGGCTGTAGAAATAATCCTGTATAAAACATTTTGCATTTAACATTTTTGATAAAAATATGAATGTGAGTGAATATGATTTAATGAATAAATATGGATGTGGGGCATGAGACTGCAATGTTATATTATTAGGCTATATATAATTGAATTGTTAAGGCATGGGGAAGATGAAATCCTTAACTTGACTATCTTTTCAGTATTTTACAAGTGCATTCTCACAAGTTCTAGTTGTGTTTATGAACCAGGCTGCGATTTTCACTCTGAAAGCTTTTTTATTTTTATATTTTTTGTTTAAACTACAACTGGAGTTTGTGTTCATGGCTGCTGGTTCACTTCAGCTCTCTATAAACAAAGGAGGGGAGGAGCAGACACTACATCCACACGTCATGCTCCAGAGTTGTCGGTCAGACGACATCTCCAAATGCCACTAGACCAAAGATTTTATAATGATAGGAAGACGCAGCGTTGTGATGCATTTCAATAGAGCAAAAACGGAACACTTCTGGCCTCTTAAGTGGGCGTGTCACCAACCCTACAGCATTTTGCTGATGTAGGCAGGTCCCAGACAGCTACATCTACCATGCATGGCCTGAAACAAAGTCAATTTACCCCCCAAAACAGATTGCTGCAGAAACACCACTGTGGCCTCAAATTTACCGTACGTACTTGGGAATTAATGTATGTAATACACTTATAATACCAATTAACGCCCCCAGACAGAAAACATTAGCAATGGCATAAATCCGTGGACCTCTCCATTGACTTGTATGGAATGCTGGGTCGATCTGGTCGGCATAAAGGGTGAAAGGTCGCCCCGCTCCTTCCAAAAATTAAATCCGGAAGTGCCGTCTGCTTGAACCTCTCTGGTAAATTATATTCTCTCTGGCTAAGATGCTCAGCACACCCCACAGACACTCTTTTACTGTAATCCGCTTTTCTCCTCTTGCTCCCCTCTCCTCCAGCGAATCTGGAGGAGAGGGGAGGGGAGAGGAGGAGGAGGAGGGCGTCTAACACAAGGAGAAACAGAGCACGACATGTCTGTTCTCATCCATAACGGAAGACCTTTTAATCTGGAGCCACTAAGACACACACACATATTTTCCTGTCCCAGCAGTGTTAGACATTGTGTGGTTAGAACAAACCTTCCCAATCTTCAGTTTACAGTGTTGAATATGTGACCTTTCATCTATGGGCCTGTTCACAGTCACTACCTGCTGCAAACATCACAAACACTACCGCCCGCATGTGCCCTAGGGGTGGACATGGTATTACAGTAATGCAACATGGACGTTGACTGTTGCCTCTTAACACACACACACACACACACACACACACACACACACACACACACACACACATAGACTGACATGCAGTCATACCAAAGATTTTAGAATATATATAAAGAAAAATGTAACGCTCTCTTATGTAAAAGCAGGGTTAGTCATCTTCCAGAACGCTTGCCAGCACCACAGCTTTGTTGATGTGAGCAGTTTTGACACTGTTCGTGTTCCTATTTACGGTGCCAGGCCCGTGTAGAAGTATCAGGGGTAATGGTAAGATAGCGAAAGGCAAGGAAATATTTGCCGAATTTGAAAACAAAGTGTATTTGCTTACAAACAGCTTGCAATAGCTGACTATACCTTTAAGTGGGCGTGTCACAAGCAGCATGTTGCCGTGGAGGCTGATGTTAGCCTCAAACAAAGTCAATTTATCTCAAAACAGTTTGCTGTAGGAATACCGTTGTGGCCTCAGATTGATCGTAGGTACTTGGGGATTAATGATATACTCAAAATATTCAATAATATATATTAGATATATTATGGGCAATAGTATGGTGACATCCGTGTACCTCCCGCGTGTTACTTTCAACAATAACAAATGCTCTATTAGTTACAGTTTTTCCCGGTCGCTATGACGATTTTTACCATACTTTTAACACATTTCCTAAACTCTTTACACACCAATACATGAATACACAATACACTATGTTTACAAAACACTAACACAAGTTCTCTTCCAAGAGGAAAAGTCCGTCAATCATAGCACAATGTCATAAAAAATATCAGATGAAATTACAGAAACTGCATTAGGTGTCAGGTATGCCCTTATACAATACACATTACTGCATATTGTGTATCATAGATTGTGTTTTGCACTGCAGCTTTTTTGAAGCCTCTCTGCTTATTTTTTGTTGAATTTATAGTAAATGCATGCATTTTGTTGGTTGCAACAAAGACTAGCAGAGTAACTTTATAGAATACATGGTTTACTGTATTACTGTAAATTAAAAAGACAACATTGTTGCACCAAGACAATACTGTATCTTTAATACAGTATTGTTTTTAAGTGCAACAATGTTGTCTTTTTAATTACTTAATTACTTTTTAATTACATTACTGCAAGATACTGTAACAAGAATAAGCCACAGAAGAAGAAACTAATTATAATCTCTTCCTCTCTCTCGTGCAAGCATTTTTTTTTACTTATCTTTTTTTGTTTTGCTCTATGTTGTTTATTTTCCACACAAGATCAGCCCAAAGAGGTCCTCTTTCATAGGCTACTATAGACCATATGGTCATGCGTGTGTTTCCTGAGTGTGTTTCCAAGATGAGAATCAGCTGTGATTTACTGTAATGTATTTGTACAACTGCATGTATATCTGCTCCAACACACCTGATTCAAATGAACGGGTAGTTATCAGGCTTCTACCAACCTTGAAGCAGGCGTGTTGGAGATCTACAACATGCAGGGTGCGGCCCTCCAGGACCGGAGTTGAATAGCCCTGCCGGGCTAAAGGGCACTCACGAGGGAAAACATTTCACCCACAATCTCCACACACACAGACCCTCAAGCTGTAGTGATTTGTCATTCTCCCTAACAGAACATAGCTACAAACCAAATAAAGAAAGCTAAACATAGCATACGGCTAGACATGTTGACAGGTCTAGCCTATAGGCGCCATACATTATCTTAGAGCCACCATGAGAAGCCTAAGAAGCTTTGCTATAGAGCTGTGACTTTCAGAGCTGATTATGACAACGTTTTTCAAGGTTTCTTAGAAAGTAAAAGTTATTTATTTATTAATTAAAGTGTAACCGCACACTCTGCACCCAGCTCTGAGCCTGACTCCGCCACTTTGAAATGGTGAATTAACATTAACGTTAACATCTATATTTTATGACCTATGCGCGGACAGTGTGTACCGTTGACAAACAGCCAGGTCCTGTGGGGATTTTTAACTGATATGACCCTAACAGATTTTTGTAAAAACGGGAATTGTATCAATATTAACACCATCCATGTGTCATAATCACAGTACACATGACTTAGTTAATAGCTCAAAAACACATTTTAGGGTGCAGTTACACTTTAAAGACGAACAGATAAGCTTGGCACGCATTTAGGCTAAACGTTTACGTTTCGAGTAACGATTCACAAAACAAGTCAACAGTAATAAACAAGCAGTTTATTGTAGTACTAAACAGTACTAAACCAGCTGCTAGCCTACCTCGTCAGCAGTATAAATGTCCAGGCTAGCAAGCAGCCTGCCGTGGGAGCGTTCCACGTGTTCATATTGCCGTGTTCAGCACCACGGACAGCACTCGCGATCGACCCACGCTGCTTTAGCCGTCAAACAACACGCTGCAGCTGAAGAGGCGGCAGAGGCGTCTTGACGCGCGGCGAATTCACACACATAGCAACAGCACACGACTTATCTTTCGCACATTCAAATCAAAGCAACTTCACGCACGAAACCTACAGTAGGCTACGACTGTCTGTTGTATTTATTCATCGCTAGCACGAATACAATAGCCTGTGTAAACGAGTAGTGACGGCATCTCCTAAAAAGTAAACTTATGCAGAGACTGTAGATCAGAGCGCACTTACTGTAACGCGTGGCAGCAGTTATAGTTATATCTGTGCACTCGTGGAATGCGTGGGAAGAAAGCCCCGCCTCATCTGGATTGACAGGCGATACAGCTAAAGTGCTACGTCCCTCTTATACAGCGAAACGAGTCAAGTCAAACTAGAAGCCCAGTTGAAAGGTTTCAACAACCATCAACAAATCCAAGAATGTCCGTTTTCCCCAATGCTTAGGCTCTCTCTATGTCTCTTTGGCTCTTTCTCTTTCATATTTATATTTCCCTCATCTCTCTCTCTCTCTCTCTCTCTCTCTCTCTCTCTCTCTCTCTCTCTCTGTACTTTCTCATATGCTCTGTTATCATTCTGCTCGGGTAGTCATCATAACAGTGGACCATATGTGCTCGTCGTGATTATTGGCTGTTAAGAATGACCGTTTGACAGATGCAGCCTTTGTTACCAGTTAACCGGAATGCCTCAGCTGTGGGGGAATACATATTAATTATGCCACATGTACATGTACTGTTCAAAAGAATGTGCATTCAAAAATGTAATTGCTGTAAATACATGTATAACATTTGCCATAATATTTCCTTAGAATCAACAATTATGAATATGGTAGTGTGGTATTGCCTCTATAAATAAATGTGTACAATAAAATGTTGGGGAAGTGAGAAAGTTATTATTTAAATAAAAAGTACATACCTTTACGGTTAACTATGTCAATATGTATTGAGCTAAAAACAGATGTACATTTCAGTAGACATTATCTAATTCAACATTTAAAAGATGATACTAATTCCTCTTTATATAAGAATGGATTAGACACACACTATCATAAGCACTCACATGGTTTGATTGATCGTTTAATGTTTTTGTTTATAATGTTCTTTGCATATGTTCTTTACATTTATATAGTTTAAGAGATACACGTCTTTCAACATAATAACATAATGCCATGAATCATAAACGAGCGTAACACCAGCGGACATAACACACATGGAACATACTGTATGCACGGTACATTCATCATCAGCATCATCAAAAAGATTAGTTAAAAATCTTGAACTGATCTCAAGAAAGACCCTGATAGACACAGATACCACTGTGTAAACACAAGCCACATGGATACATGTGGCTTGGCACATGGATACCACTGCATACGGTATGCAGTGTGGTATGGTACAGCCACTATGTTATAAGACCCAGTATTGTTACATTAATTCACGGCACCGATCCAATGATGGCTGGTGAAAAAGTGTGCGAGGGTAACACACCAACAGTCACACAGACGTGACACATACAAAAGTGATGGACCACTGGCCATTTATAATCTATTTTATTGTGGTTCACATGTTTTTACAGACAGATCTGCAAACCTATGTTTATATTTTTTTGTGCTCACATTAAAGCGAACAAACTGAATATTATGGAACCCTAACCATGCATGTATCCATTTATAGGATAACATTTTCCTATTCTTTACTATTATCCATAGATCCACAGGGGTTGTCAGGACAACAAGGTCCCTGGGGTCCATGGCAGTCACAGCGTGATCTGATCAACCAACCAGGTATGTATTCTGTATGGATGACTCTCACGGGAACTAAACTAACTTAATGAAAAGAGGAGCCTCGTGTTTTGCTAAAAAAAATCAATCATAGAGAGTATTGTATTACCAGCCCATTACCAGGCTGACCCTCAAAGGTGCTCTAAAACAGCATGGTATGTTGGAGAGTTCAATGCTATTCAGAAATACTGGAACAACATACTTAAGACTAGAATCTAGATCGTACATGAGGGATTTAAGCAGTCATCTGGAGAGAGAGGTTTTGCCAGGCAGGGTGAAATGCAGGATGAAACCAGTAGATATGACAAATGCATTTGAGACGTTAGCTCAAGAGACAATCCTTACAGTAGGTCATAGATCTAACCCAGATTGTCTCTGATCAACGAACTGACAAGGGACATGATGTTTTAGGTAGAAGGCTATATAAGAGATGAATAAACAGATTAAATCCTTATAGCTGTATTACCTTAATTTAAACACACACAAAAACACTGAGATAAAATAATGTGTTTGGTCCCTGAATGTAATAAAGTAAATATATATTTTGCAACCTCTGTTGCCTTTATATCCATATGTAAGTCCTGTGGACTGGAGTGAAATAATTAAATCTTCTGATTTTATCCTGAATGTATCGCAAGGACTTCAATTGATTATCATTCCCAAGAGTCACTGAGAGGATGTCTACAGTATTTTAGACAGACAAACAAGCAATTCCATTCTCTCTCTCTCTCTCTCTCTCTCTCTCTCTCTCTCTCTCTCTGTAGAGCCGGTGTGTGTAGACCCATCTCTTCTCAAGCCATCTATTTCCTGGTTTCCATATGGCGAACACGACGTCATCACCTTCAGTGTGAGCATTTATACACAGTATACATATAATTAAGAGACCACTGCAGCAGTTTCTCAGATTTACTTATAAATTTGTATTTTTTACTTACATGTAATATATTTATTTTTAGATTTGTATTTATAGAATGTTTCTATTTTTGTTATATTTTTTTACATATAGGCTGCACTATATTCATACTATAAAAATTTAAAAAATGTGCAGTGGTCTCTCCCGTGGCTTTATATATTTATTTATAAACATTATAGTAGTAGTAGTAGTAGTAATAATAATATAATAATAATTAGCCGCACCACCACTGTTGTTACTTAATGCACGAGTATGCTGATGAGCCACTGAGGTGTGAAATCAGTGTGTCATTATTCACAAGCCTCCGGGCTGCAGCCAGCGTTGCATAAGCGGTGTCACAGTTGCTAATGTAGCAGCTAGCTCGGAGCGCTTTGAGCGAGCTCGTCGTGGAGGCAAACTGGCATCACAACTGCATGAGAAATTAGTATCTTCCAGCCATTATGTGGTTCCAAAATAAAGAACAGGTTTAAGGCCAAACACCAAACGCTAGCTAGTAGGGTTAGCGAATGTTGATTCTAACAAAAGACAACACCTGCAAGTCCTAAGGACCTTCTCTCTCTCTCTCTCTCTCTCTCTCTCTCTCTCTCTCTCTCAGCTGAACTGTCAGGCATGTTAACTTGCCTGTGTTGTATGAAAGGACTCCTGGTCGTTGCCATGAAAACACGGTTGCTACTGCTTTTCCTCTCTTCTGGGCCCAACCACTGGCAGAACCAATCACTAAAGCACAAAGTGGTGGTTTGCCATTAAAACACTTGGAAAGCTGTTTCATCGCACCACACGCATGACACACAACAAATTATTCACAGAAGAGATATTTACACGTTAGTCTTGTTTTGCATTACACAACTTAAACAACTTAAAAAACTAAATCTATTTTCATCTATAGGGAGACAGTTGGTAGAGCAGGGCAACAGGTGATCCAGAAGACGCTGGTTCAATCCCAGCTACCTGTAACTCCTCACCAAGTGTCGAGGTGTCCTTGAGCAAGACACCTAACCCTACCTGGTCTCGGTGTGTGAACGGGTGAATGTGTGAGGCAACCCTGTACAGCGCTCTGAGTGGCCAGAAGGTTAGAAAAGTGTAATATAAATGCAGTTCAGTCCATTTATATCTTATTACCTTTTTAAGGTAATGCTCTTGACCATAGGCATAGTTACAGTAATAGACAGGCTACATTTATTTGACAGAGACTTTGACAATGAACTGTTGCAGTTCCAGTATTCCACTGGTCTTGACTAAATCTGTATTCATACAACCAGTATATATTACCATAACTACAAGCTCCTTCTAAAACAAAAGAATGGTTCTATCTAAGTGGGGGTCTTGCATATTTAAACACACACACACACACACACATACACACACATACACACACATACACACACAGTATACATAACTACTTGGGTGTGCAGCCTTGGGTCATATGTATGTATGGGTAGTTCCAACATGATTAATATTGTATTATTTGCTGTGAATAATGCATAATGCATATTTGATTAAATTTGGTAAAATATTACAGAAAACATTTGTTCAAATAAATGTAAATCATATTTTACTACTGCGGCACAATTATAAATGAAAAATTTATCTGGATTGACAAACTACACATTTGGGGAAAGTATTATATTTAAAGGTACTGTAGAATAAGAGTTGCTGGAGAAATATAGTTGATAATTGAACTCATCACAACATAAACACTTTTCTTTAATGCCATCTCCCTAAACTGGACATGCGTTGCCAGATTGGGGTAGTGTTGTGTGGTACGGTCTGCACCATATTGTGTTCCCGTTGACAGGCGCAGGGAAGCAGCCAACAAACCGTGACAGAATGTGACGATGAGGTTTTTAACAGTTGCTTTACCTTTACTGCATGTTGAGAGCACGCTTTACAGTTGGCTACATGTAGGTAGCCAAATACAACACTATTTGTATTGCTCAGATGAGCAAATATACAAAAACAATATCATTTATGTCAATATCATATATCATAACTCATAATTAGTTACATTTAGCAAAATACTACACTATTTGTATTGCTCAGATGAGCAAATATAAAAAAACGATATCATTTATGTCAATATCATATATCATAAATCTGTAATTGTACGAGTAAAATAAATGGTACATTATTCACGTATTTGCTGGCAATAAATCATTATGATTATAATAATAAAGCCAAAACAATAATAATACTTGTTATTACTTGACATTATTTCAATCATAATCCAGAAATGTATCTTAATGAATTCACTTGTGATGCCATTGGTCATTCCGCCTATATGAGATGGCTAATATACACTTGTGCACCTGTTTGACATACTGTACTAGCCGGAAGACAAAATCCGTCGTGGCATGTTAAGACTCATAAACGTGACTATGGACAGACGTGGATGTGCATTCAAACTCACCATACACAGAAAACAGGCACGTTGTGTTCAGCATATGTGTGTGTGTGTGTGTGTGTGTTGCAGAGGTGACCTTGCTCCCAGTCATCACTAACCCTTATTTAGGCCATTCTGTGACTGACAGGGAGACGCTGAATAGATTCTGCACAGCCTGCTTTTCACTCTTGCCTGTCTTTCCTTGTTTACTCGGGTCATTTTCTCATCCTCCCTCTTGCCAGCCTTCTGCTCGTGATCTTTGCCGTGTTAATAAGCCTTCTGTATGTACAGTACATCAGCTGGATCACATCATGCCAGAAGGTTAATCAGATGAGGCTCGGGCTGACAGACAAGCTAACAAACAACATTTTATAACCCCATAATAGATCCAGCTGGAGGAATGTACAGACCAGTTAGGATATTTAATAAATGATAGCTGACTTTAAATTTTTTTATAATAGCTGAATATCTAAAGCATTTTCACCTCGGGTTATAAACATTGTATATAAAGAAAGGGTTAAGCATATTGGATCAAATAATTAGCATAAAAATGGTCACGTCAAAAGGTTAAATGCTCTGCAATTCAGTGGTGTTTTGAGTTAACCCTTTCCGTAATGGCTTGTTTATTGCAATTTACATTAAGCCGCTCACATATGCTGTTTTCCAAGTCTTCGTAGTGGTCCGGAGATGCTTGAATGTACACATATGTACCTGTGAGGTGACCAACACCCTGAACAGATGCTGAACAGATGCTGCTTTTGTATACATGTGCTGTGTGCGCATTACATCAGTAATGTACTATAATGGAGTCCCGGTGGGTTAGAGTCCCACCAAACGCCTGGGTTGGAGTCCCGATGGGTTAGAATCCCACCAAAAGCAAT
>JAODTR010004499.1:0-12022 GCA_025399935.1 Amblyopsis rosae | reverse complement strand
TAGTAAATGTACCAGTTGTACAGTATTTCCTAGTAAATGTACCAGTTACAGTATTTCCTAGTAAATGTACCAGTTACAGTATTTCCTAGTAAATGTACCTGTTGTACATTATTTCCTAGTAAATGTGCCAGTTACAGTATTTCCTAGTAAATGTACCTGTTGTACATTATTTCCTTGTAAATGTGCCAGTTACAGTATTTCCTAGTAAATGTACCTGTTGTACAGTATTTCCTAGTAAATGTACCAGTTACAGTATTTCCTAGTAAATGTACCTGTTGTACAGTATTTCCTAGTAAATGTACCAGTTACAGTATTTCCTAACACACTATGCTTCTCCGTGTGCAGCCTGTGTTGCAGTGCAGGAGGTGTCAGACATCCTACCACCCTTCTTGCTTGGGACCAACCTATCCTAAGCCTATGAACTGTAGCCTGCCCTGGGTAAGTACTGAAGCGCTACCTTTCATCTGGCAATATTTTCCATTATATTTAAATCCTCACTCTTGCCAAAAAAAAACAAAAAAAAAAAAAAACATAAAATATACACGTTTCCTGAGGAACCTATGCCTGAAATAATGGACTAACTGGCCACACCTTATTTGTATCATGGGCATAATATTTTCTAACGGTGTTGTCTATTTATAGGTGTGCATGACGTGCATCCGGTGTAAAAGCTGCGGAGTCACTCCTGGAAAGACCTGGGACTTGGCCTGGAACCACGAGCAGGACCTCTGTCCTGACTGCAGTTCTCTCCACAAGAAAGGTTAGCATTTAGAAAGGACCGGAAAGCCCTGCTTTTAGTTGAGAGACTAAGGCCCCAATCCCAAAGGACATCCTTGATTATATTTAGTGCCAGAGGAAGATGTCAAGTAACTCGACATTCACACATTGAGTGTCTTAAAGTGTGTTTTAAAATAAAAACGCGCCTGTTTGTATAGGCCAACTATTGTTTACCTGAAGGCTAAATTAATCTCAAAAGACAAAGTTACATGGCTTATTGTTATCAATAAGTCCTGTTAAACTGACTTTGCCTTGTAAAAGTGTAAACAAGACAAATGCCAGCGCTGGCGGCTAAGGGGCCGTCAACAAATTACTGTGAATCATAATAATTTAAATAATAACAGCAATGAATAAATTACTTAAGAACCGATTCAGGCACTGTTTAGGAACCGGAACTGTAGCAGTGAAACAGTTTTTAGATGCTAATATACACCTCCTGGTATAAAGCAACAGCCTAGACTCTACATGTGATTGCGGTTTTCTAGTAACTGTAAACTTGCCAGCTTCTCAGATCATTTGATTGGATAACAGAAAAAAAACGAGTTGAAGGTTTTTCAACTCCAAATACGCAATGTTCAGCCAGAGTTTTAAACACAAGACGCCCAGGGCACAGTGCACACAGCGCAATTGGAAAAAAGACACACCTCACTGCATAAACCACGTCCTGTGCGATCGGGCCTAACTTTAAGGTGGCGGTGAAGTGGGGAACAAAGAGATATGTTCTTAATGATATTTTGTTATTTTGTATTTCAATTCTTATCTAGTTAACGTGTTAGGCCTATTGTCAACTCGCTCCTTTAACTGAGGTTCTCACTATTCCACCGTGTTCAAATTCAAATGACTGACACATGATCTCCCACAGGCAATTATTGCCTTGTTTGTGGCAAGTGCTATGAAGGAAACAGCCCTGCCGAGCAGATGCTGTGCTGTTCCAAGTGTACACGCTGGGTGCATCCCAAATGTGAAGGACTCTCTGGTGAGACATACTCAACAGAAATGTTTACATGTTACAGGATTGATTATTCACGCAAAAAAATGTTAAGTATAGGAATGTCACATTTTGCAGTATGGTTGCGGCATACTAAAGAATATTTGACAAGCTGTTTGCCTTATTTGATAATTAATATAACGGATTAGTTACTATTCCCTCTATGATAACCTTTTTACGTTTTTTTCTTTCTTTCTTACATTTTGGTGATTACTGTCAGATTTTTATTGTTAAATCTAAACCATGTTAAATACTACAATTCAGTCTTTGTTAGCAGTGATGGAAATGTCTAGCTAGTCAATGAATGACTATTATGTCTATTAACCATGTTTGGTTAATACCTTGCTTTTTATCACAACGGTACAATCTCTCATCATTTTTACTTGCCTGATTCCAGAGGAGCTATTTGCTCTGCACCGTAGCCAGACAGATGCTGGTCTGTTCGTCTGTTCACCCTGTGGCAAGCAGAGTAAAGCCAGCCAGTGGAAGGATGATCTGCAGGAGAGGTTAAAGGCTGGGATGCAGGATATCATGACTGATCTCCTCTCTTCCAGTACCACTCAGCATCTCATCAACGGCAAAGAGGTTAAATATGTGTTGTGTGAATACAAGCAGCAGTGCTGCTCAGTTCATCGGACATGTTAGTAATTTCAAATAGTTCTGTGGTGACATGTCTGTTTCACACAATTGCCACAATTACAACAAAAAAAACTCCTATAAAACGAATGCCCCAGCAGTGTTGTTTCAATACATTCTTGCTTATTTTCTATATTAACACATTGCATACACATTTATCTTGCAGTTTGAGGAAAACCATGAAACAGAAACCGTTGGGGATCTCCAGCAGCCAATCTGCGATCTACGCTCTGTGAGCACAAAGTTGGAAGGCGGACAATATACCTCGTTAGTGAGTATCGCCCTATTTCTTCTTTGTTAGGGGCTTTTCACACGGGAAGCGGGACCCGCTACTGTTCAATTCATTTTCAATGAGAAGCGGGCCGGCTAGGCGGGGGGTTGGGAGGCGGAATGGCTAGCGGGCGCAATCCCCAGAACTTTGCCTCTTGTGTGCACAAATTGAGAACAGAGCCCACCCGCCTCCGAGATGAAATATATTTAACTTTTGAGGTGGCGGCTCGGCTCTGGATAAGCGGATGAAGATGGATGGTGGTGGCTCGGCGAGACACACATTCGCCTTCTTGACTTGTAGGAATGTAAGCTAGCAACCAGCATACACCCGAACCAACTGACAGATAAATGTTTTAATTTCACAAGCTCAGAAAATGCACGAAATACGCGGACAATGCTTATTGGACATAGTTAGCCTACAAAAGTTTGTATTAAAACTAGGGATGGCACAATCCAGTTTTTTCAGTACCAATACAGATACCGGCACTTTGGGTATCGGCCGATACGAGTACCGATCCGATTCAGTGTTAAATTAAGGTTTAAGTTAAATTGCAAAGTAAATGACAGCCAATCTCTATTTTAGGACTTAGATGGATTTTAGAAACCTGCTGCTGATAGTGTGGCCTGGATATGTTAGACATGGCTGATGTTTGACAGTAGACCTCTGCGTGTTACAACTGTCCAATTGTCACCGATACCGATCCAGCTATTTAAGTCAGTTCCGATCTCTGTATCGGTTCCATCCCAAATTAAAAAGATTTATGAAAATGCACCAATTACATGCTATAGCCTATCATATGTTCACCATATATTTGGTCTTAATTAATTTAAAATAGGCTGGGTTTATTTAGAGACTGTTAACAAATATATATTTTGGTTAATCTACGTGGTTTGTTATCTGTTCAGTTCTCATGGTTACCTCAAAATAAGACGCATCGCTTCAGCGACTCTGGGCAGTAGATTTGCCTTTCACATGAGAGGCGGGCGGGACGGAGCGCGGGATCCCGCTTCTCACGTGAAAAGCCCTGTAATGCTGCAGCATTCTACTGGGCCATGTCATTCTACTGCTTTGAACTGTGCTATATAAAACAGTTTGAACATGCCTTTACATGCCATATTATGTAAATCCCAAAGCATTAATTAGGGAGAATGGTGAGGTTTATTGAATGTCCTTGACCTTCTTTCATTTTCGCCCAATCAGAAATCATTTCAAGAGGACATTGTCACGGTGATGAGAATGTGCTTAAAAGAGGAGGGGCCTATGCCAGAAGAGGAACTCACCCATCAGGCCAGAGAACACTACCTTAAAGTAAGTTCTGTATTATGATTGTTCTTTTGTCATCAGTGCTGGAAATGCACCGCACTGTTCCACCTAAAAAATCAGATTTTGCCTTGGAATTTTCTCTCTTTTTTTACCCGATGTGTTTCATCCCTGTTAATTAAATGTGTTCTACATCATTATCAGCTATTGGAGAGGGTTTTCCCCTGGTTCCACGGTGATGATCCAAAGATGTGGAACCCGCTGTCTGATAAATTCCCATGGTATAGTATCCCTAATTGTGTTAAATCAGCAAAGTAAATGTACAGAATAACAACGCACTATTGGCAGCCGGGGTGTCGTGTTTACACTGCCTTTAGCATTTTATAGTGTTGGAGCCCAGTATAAAAACTATCCATTACCCAGATATGCATAAGATAATAGCATCAGTCTGCCCCTAAGTAATGTTCAAGTAGAACAACCTGTAAATGTTGAAGGCTTAGATTAGTCACAGTACCGTATGCATATAGCTAATGAGAAGCTAACGGCCGGAAGGCTGTGAACTGCCCACGTTGCCATGATGAATCTCATTCCTTTAAATAATATCATCTCCCAGTGTGCCATTTAACCTCTCTTTGTATTTTTCTCCATTGCTCTTGTAGTGGCATGCTCCCTGACGCAGTTCTACCACCCTCTAAGGAGCACAGATACGCACAGTGGCTGGTCAGGGCATACCAGCCACCCAAAGAGGGGGATTACACTCAATCCTCACTCACTGCCCACCAGACAGCGAATGGTAAGGGGCACTGCTGTGGTCCAGCCTGTTACATGGGTGCTCTACACTTATGTTCCACCAGGGGGCAGGAGCCTTTAGCTTGTGTTTGTCTAACAGCTTCACATTGCCAGATTGTATCTTTTGCTGCTCCTACAGATGGGAATAGTGATCTCAACTCTACGAAAACAAAGGATGTGAGACAATGTGCTTTGTGCCAGTGTTGTGGAGACGCACTGCCCAATGTGAGTATGGTTCCGATCACGTTTCATGAACGGGCAGTTGCATGAATGAATGATGTGACTCAGTTTGTTTTTAATAGGCTATTGTTAAACATTTTTTGTTTTATTTTTGATGGCTAGGATGGAGGCCGATTGTTGTACTTGGGACAGAATGAGTGGGCCCACGTGAACTGTTGCTTATGGTCTGCAGAGGTGTACGAGGACAACGGTGCTCTGTTGCAAGTGCACAGTGCTGTCTCAAGGGGGCGCCACCTGGTAAGAAAGTTGATAAGCAGAAGTTGCATTAATTATGTGCTAATTGATATCCCTTAAGATTATGTGCTTCATAATTCCATTCCTAGTCCTGTTTTTATAAAAGTTTATATTTGACATTGAGCAAATTACTCATATTGGTATGTTGTTACTACAATTATGTCCTGGCATTATATGGTCTATATAGATAATGTATGTTGTAAATGTATAACATGGTTAACCCTAATGACGTGCTGCTGTCATTATCATAAAAGAATGTTGGTTGCGTATGACAACTGGTGAACAATCTCTTCTTCTATTGATAATGACCTCTTCTACTGTTGATAATGACCTATTCTTCTATTGACAAATATACTGTTCACTTGGGATAAAAGTGTCTGCTGAATTCCCCAAATGTAAATCAATTTGTGATCTTTCCTGTCTGCGTGCCTTCTCCAGAAGTGTGACCATTGCGGCCAGTCAGGAGCCACAGTGGGATGCTGTCTGTCCTCCTGCCAGAGTAACTTCCACTTCATGTGTGCCCGTGCCCAGACCTGTGCCTTTCAGCTGGACAGGAAGGTGTACTGCTTCAGTCACAGAGCCCTCGTCAGTGCGAAGGTCAGCGCTAGCTCACCGCTACTACTGCCGGTTACATACTGGATGCGCCGAATAGTTTTTTAACGTAACCACAATGCAACATTCTACATGACAACTCCTTCTGATTACAGTCAGTATCCATGGTGATGCTAGCAGGTCCCATGGCCAGTCCTAGTAAGCTAATGTAATGAACCCTGAATGAAACTGACACTGCCCCAGGGGAAATGTGGTTATTAATACAGTCCAAATTATGCAAGTTTTTTCACAGCAATGTCAGATCGTGGAGCCTCAAAACAGATCCCGGAAGTTACCCTATAAATTATATTGTAAATGTAAATCAATGCATTTATTGACTACTAATAAAAATAAACGTATATATCGAATAAAATTGCCCACCAAGCACTTCCTGGAACTGTTTTACCTCTCCATGGACCATGTCTCTGGCCTGGTGTAACCAGACCCAGTTATTCACTTTGTGAATAAGGTCTGGACACACTCCATTGGTAAATGTTTGCAGCTGTTGCCTCCTAGACCTCGTAGACCTGGTTAATTTTGAAAGTATTATACAGCCTTTGACCAGTCGTCGTCGCTACAACTATTAAGTATTGCTTCATGTACTTCTACCACCATTTAGAAAACACACTCTTGACATCAATGTCATTGCACTTAGCCACCTGATTGGCCCACCAGCAGGGTGGCTGTGCAAATGCTAATGCAAACAGCGTTTCCAGACTATAATCTCAGTGTAAATTAATCTGAGAGCAGTAGTCGTGCGGAGCCAGGCTAGTTCACTCACTGTAGACTCGTGATGTAACTGACAATGTTAACACTGTCCGTTAAGCGCTACTTATTTTATTTGTCTGCCTGTATTTTTTTATGGCTAAGAATATAAACCATCTGCACACATTTGTTTTAAAGATGTTTGCTGTTATGGATATGCCCTTCTGTTTTAATAATGCTACCAGCTAGCCAGCTTACTGTGCAGCACATTCCTTCTGTGATTTAAACCACCCTTCATCTGTTTTGCCAGATGGTGTCTCCCAATGAATTTGAAGTGTCTCGCCGAGTCTACGTGGACTTTGAGGGCATTACACTGAAAAGGAAGTTCCTCACAGGCCTGGAGCCAGAATCCATAAACATGACCATAGGTGAGGGAGGGGGGATTGAGTGGGTGTGTGTTCACGATGGTCTGTATGTAATATGTAAAGTATGTAAACCAAATGCAAATCAAGTCCATCTTTCTCCTTTATCCACCAGGCTCACTGCACATCCAGAGACTTGGTGTGCTGTCAGAGCTCTCGTCAAATGGAAGAATGCTATATCCAGTCGGCTATCAGTACGTAGTCATTAACATTGATGTGTTATCCCTTTCAATGGCACACGATGCACGTTCAAATTGCTATTGTAATTAGCCATTAGCGACAGCCTTTTACAACAGACTTCAAAAGGTGTGCAGGAAAGCTTTTACCGCTCGCCCTAACTCTTTGAAATCCCCCCACGGCGTTGTTTTTGCCCTCTACGTTAAACCCGCCTTTTACCGTCCAGATGTTCCCGTCTGTACTGGAGCACAGTGGACCCCCGCAGGCGCTGCAGGTACACCTGCAGGGTGACGGAGGTCAGCACTCCACTGCCCGGCCAGGAACGAGACCCCCGGTGGGACAGAGACAAGCACCGCACCATCGTCCACAGTCCCAACCATCACAGCGGTAAGAAGAACCAACACGGCGATCTTCTGTAAATGCCACTGCTGCATAACTCCTAGCCTCTTCACTTTGACCTTGAGTTACAACTAAGCTTACCAATCAGGGTCGTATTGACAGCTACAGGCGTGGTTTAGGTGTGATGACTTGAACACAACATGAAATCAACAATGACAGACAGATGGTTCATCCAATCCACTGCCAAGTATCTTTTTGAAAGTTAAAAGCGTTTCGATTGGCACAGTCCATGTGGCGTGTCTGGTTACATTATTATTCTGTTATTCCTACCCTGGGGGGGGGGGGTGAAACAACAGCTTTCTCTTTAACTGTTATATGTTAATTGGTACCTTTTGCTATTTCCATTCCATAATTTGAATGTATTCGTTAGCAAGAGCAGAGGCCGTCATGCTAACAAGGGGAAAAAATGTAAACGAGGCGACGTGGAATAAACACTTGCATTTCACCCTCTAGAAATAGGCTCTCCGGATCCTATACACACCTCACCCATGGAGTCTAGCTCCCCATCGCCCACCTCTAAACAGGAAAATGTGGCTGCAGCCAGAGCCCCCGGGTACGTGCAGAACAGGAAGCCAGCCGGAGGATCTTCTCGCCCACTCCCTTCCCCAGGTGCGGTCGTTCACCCGCGGTGCTTACATGTGTTGCATGCATACATTCATTCAGGGTGGGTTCTATCAGAGAAGGCCCTGTGTGTTTAATCCCAGTTGATGATGTAGTTTAGCGTGGTAATGGCAAACCTCCCTCCAACCCTCCTCTTATCTTCTCTTCTTTTCTCTTTACTACCATCTGGCCAATAAAGCCACTCTAATTCCCAATTATAAGATTGAGTTTTTCCGTGTCTAGGCTAATATTGACATCTGTCCCATGTAATCGAGCCAGCATGTAGGAATTGTCCCCAGGTGTGACATCATTTCTCGCTTGTAGTCAATCATGTGTGAGCTGCATTCCCACTCCCACCCAGTACACCAGCTCACTGTTGGCCTGGTGCCACGTGTGTCCGCAGGCTCCGCCCCTCTAAAGGCCCACCCCATCCTGACCTTGAGGGACCTGGAGGACACCCGGCGGCCTCGCCGTCTGTCGTCCAGGAGCCGCCGCAGCTCCTCCCCCACAGAGACGGACCCCTCCGTGCCGACGACGCCCTGCTCCCGCGGAGCCCTGTTCGGCTCCCCTCCCAGATCTGCCGACCCCGTGCCCGCCTCGCCCCCGTCCTTGCGGCCGGGGCGCACCCTGCCATCACCCTTCCGCGGCTCCCCGGCCAAATCTCCCTCCGGGTCGTCCCCGGGCCTGTCGCCGCGGCGAGGCGCCGTCGGCCACAACCAGGGCAGGCAGCTGTTCAAGATCACCACGCCCGTGTCCGCCGAGGTGCCCCAGGACTTCCTGGCGTCGTCGGAGGCGGAGGACGCCGCCGTGGCGACGGCCAACGGCATTTCCCTGGCGCCCGGCAACATGGAGGAGGCGGAGGAAGTGGCGCACCTGATGGCGCAGGAGCTGCCGTACGCCGTGTTCGACGCGGACACCGAGGTGGCCGTGGCCTCCATGCTGGACACCAAGCTGGAGTTCGACGAGGCGCTGCTCACGGAGGGCGTGGCGCTGGCGGGCTCCGCGGGGGAGCTGGAGGGCCGGGCGCACGGCCAGGACACGGCGGTGGAGGAGGACAGCAGGCGATATTTGAGGTTCTCGCGCACTGTGCTGGTGTGCGAGGCGCCTCAGGACCCTCAGGACAGCAGCGCAGCCACGCCGCAGACCATCCCGCAGTTGGACGGTGCGGACGGGGGTTCGGACAGCGAGGAGAGCGACGGCGGCGGCGGCGGCGCAGGCAGGGAAGACGCCGGTGATCAAAACGCCTCCTCTGTCAGTCTCAGCAGCGCCCTCCAGAGGCTGGAGTCTGTCTTCACCGGGGAATTGACATCCTCCTGCCTGGGCCCCGAGTCTACAGCCACGCTCCTACCACTACCCCCTGTTGCTATAGAAACGGAGGCACCCGCCCAGTCAGTGGAAGAAGAGGTCCTGATCGACTGTGAAACGCCTGCCTTCCCTAACCAAGTATTCCTGGACCCGGCCACAGGTCACTTTATTTCCAACGAGGATACCGCTGTGGTCCTTCCGGTGAATAACAAAACCGCGTCTGACGACGAAGGCTCCTCCACTGATTCAGTGGAGAGTTTTATAGATGACGTTCGCGACCCCGACTACACCCCGCAGGGTCCACCCCTTAAACTCCCCAGCGCTCACGTGAAAACCATCATCGTCAAGTCGGTGCAGAAAAGGACCCCTGCGATGACCGCGACGCCCGTCCCCGTGAAGCCCTGTGTCCCCCAGCAGGGCAAACTGCCCAAGCTGCCTCCGCTCCCTCGGCCCGCGCACATCGCACACGCTGCTTCCGCGTCCGCCGTCTCGGTGTTTTCCAGCTCACTGCCCCGCACGGTCACCTCGCCGATTGTGATCAACGGCTTGAACACGTTGCCCATACAGCCCGGGGCGACCCGGGGCAGAGCCATAGCTATTCGCATCGACGCCAAGCCCGGAGGCCAGCCCCCGCTGGTGATCCCTACCCAGGCCGGAGCTTCCAACCAGCCCCCTCCCCTTGCCCCCAGTCCCCAAGTGCTACTGGTCAACCGTCAGGGCCAGATTCTGATCAAAGACCCCAGGACCAACACGTATCAGTCTCTGAGCGCCAACTCGCCTGCCTACACACGCATAAGCCAGATCGCCAGAGTGCTTCACAGCGGGAATGCCTTGCAGCGCCCCAGGGTCGTGATTAAGCCCCGTGCCGGCACCCCAGGCGCCGATCCTGCCGTCGGCAACAATTATGCAACGACCTCCGGCGGGAAAGTCTTGATCAGAGCGGTGCCCGTGAGTCGCATCATTACGCCGACTCTCCTCCGGGTCAGCAATGTTTCTCAGCTCCACCCTGCTGGCAACCGACCAATCACGGCCCAGGCTGTCGCAGAGCGAGCCACCGTCCCTTCCAGGGAGACGCTGAGGACTCGGCCGATAATCTTGGGCGCAGCGCCGCAGACGAATGCTAGGATTCTAGTCGGCCCGCCCCAGTTTGTGACCCCACAGGCTCTGGAGAAGCTCCAGCCATCTGCTCCACCCCCTGGTGGCACGCTCAGCGAAGAACAAGCTGACATGGCCACCGCGTCACACTCCCAGGTGCGAATCAAGAGAGTCTCCTCCGTCACAGACCGACCAGTGAGGAAGAGATGTAGGACGGACTTTGTGAAGGATCCAAATCCGCTAAGTGAGCTGGATGGCTTAAATGAGTCCAGGTAATGTGGAAATGTCTTAACGCTACTATCTCACTGCACATTTGAACTTTTTATGTATCCTTCATTTGTCGTTTCTGATAATTACCTACTCAACATTAAATTCACACCTCCCGCTCTCTGATCAGCATAACCACTTATTGGCTGATTTCACAAAAATGTTGTTGTTAATGCATAAAAAGCTGATATGAATGTTATAAATGTGAAATGGGTTGGCTCGTTATTGAATCTTATTAGTTAAATTAAAGGTGTAACAAAAATCAGGCTAATTAAAGCATTACTCCAAACACTGTAAAACAGTGACGCACTGCAGAACAGTTAAAGAGTTAATCTGAAGCACATTTGAAAAGGTGTATGAGCGGAAGCTATTAAGGGCTTTCTAGCAGCTAAATGGAACATTTCAGCTGCAGATTTTACAGCCTTTACCTACATTTTAATATTAGCCATTACCTACATATTAAAGCTGTAGATATAGCGTGTTAAGGGTAAATAAAGATTCGTATTCAGCCTTTAATTTCATGGTCGTATCAGTACATATTTTTATGATCCAGTTTATTAAACAGACACCAACCCTTAAACCTGGATGTGGTTATACACGGAGCTATGTTGTTTATTTAACACAGGACTGTACTTCTCACTTGTACAGTTGAAACTGTTCTGCTGTGACCAAATGCACAAAACATACATATATACTATGGGTGCACGTTATTGATAAAATGTGATATTGCGATATTGATAATGAAAATTGCGATATCGATATACATTTCGATATTTAACATAAGTAAAGAAACAGGTTATGGGAAAATGCATCAGCAACTCTTCATAACGTATCAAAACAACACATTTCAACGAGTAATTCCAAGCTACAGAGGAGGCATTATATTTGGCCACTGATGTTTCCTCTTCAATCTCTATTATGTCATTAGCATCCTCAGCTTACCTTTCTGTCTTAATCAAACACCACTAAGCCAAACAGCCCAATGAATGCAGCATCTCTCCACTAAATAAACTGAATATGGCATACTACCTGACTAACGTGGTATTGCGATAACGATACTGAGTGTGTGTGTATATATGTGTATATATATGTATATATATGTATGTATATATATATGTATATATATGTATGTATATGTGTATATATATGTATATGTGTATATATATATATGTATATGTATATATATATGTGTGTGTGTATATATATGTATATGTGTGTGTATATATATATGTGTGTATATATATGTATATATATATACACATATAT
>JAODTR010004498.1:0-12024 GCA_025399935.1 Amblyopsis rosae | reverse complement strand
CCTGTACTTCTATAGCATTCCCTGAGCATACGCCCTGTGCTTCTATAGCATTCCCTGAGCATACGCCCTGTACTTCTATAGCATTCCCTGAGCATACGCCCTGTGCTTCTATAGCATTCCCTGAGCATACGCCCTGTACTTCTATAGCATTCCCTGAGCATACGTCCTGTGCTTCTTCCACCTTTTCTTTCTCTGCCTTCCTCTTCCCACCACCGTCTTCCCCCTCGTCCTCCTGCGCATGCCCATCCTTGTGTTCCAGAATTTTCCAGTATTTCTCTCTCTCCTCCCAGTACTTCTCCTTGATGCGCTCAGACAGGGCCTTCAGCTCTCTGTGCACCAGGCCAGCCAGAGTGACGTCCAGAATGACCACCTGGTTGAAGTCGCGTCGGGCCTCATTCTCGTTCCACACGGCAGCGTGGGCTTTGGCCCTCTTGTAGTAGCCCTTCACACAGTCTGGGAGAGAGAGGGGCACAGGGGGGCGTTAAAAAAGTGAGGCCAATGTTCGTGTTTGTTTTGAAATTAAAATGTGAACGTTAACATTGCATCCCGAAACGCTTTGGGCAGCGTCTGTGTGCGCTCGTCCAGAACTACCTCAAACCGTTTGTGTGTGTTGGCAAACATTCGTGCTTGTGAACTTGTAAATATGGTATGCCACTGTTCACCGAATTTAAAAGCACCTCAGGTGTGGGAGCACACATTAGGAACACACAGCAAATAAACCAAAAACTGTCATAGTGGTTATAGTGGCTATCTCCCAATGTGAAGAATACCTTCAGGTCAAAGAATATTGGATCTGGGATCGGATCAACCCCAAACTAAATTGTAATTGTCTCATGAACTACCATGAATCCATGGTATCTGTTTGAGATAGACAGGTCATAGATATCAGAGCATGTGTCAATGTAACCTCCTAATTGAAGATTACATTAAATGGTGGCTTAACACAAAAGTAGCCTACTTTCCAGTGATAATGAGCCCCAGTCATCTCCATTACATGTTCATATGCAGGCTACATGCATAAATGAACATACTCATTGAAATTCATTCATCCACAAATGAACACACACACACACACACACACACACTTGTGAACCGTGTCAAAAGGGCTGCGAAGGGGCACAGCAGCAGACAATTACGAGAGCTGTCCCTGCTTCAGCATAACAGACGTCACCACACACAAGAGTCCCAGCCAGCCAGGCAGCCTGAACATAATGCTAACATTAGCACTGCATCCTGCTGAGAATACATACAGGCAGGCAGCTGTGTTCTTTGTGTGAGCAGGGGCCGCACACTTTGTGTCCACATGGATGAATCCTTAGAGGAAAATGTCAAGATTTGACAGGCCAATTCTGTTTGCTTCTATTGAAGGTTGAAAGGAAATGATAAATTAAACAGAGCAACCCTACGTATGTCCCCATGAATGTCAGCCTATGGACAACTGCAGCATGTTGAATTATACAGAAAAGCAAGTACTGTAAGTCACGGTATTCAATCAAATGTTACATCACTTTAAAGTCCTACAGCTACACCCATAAGGAAAAGTATATTTATTAATCGCAGCAATACTGTTACACTTAATTAGCCTCTGCCAATTTCCCCGAATGTAATATGCTGCTTCTCCGAACTCTTGACCTTTCTCTGCTTACCTTTGTGTTTCTCTAGTAGCTTGCTGGCATGCTCTATCACTTCATAATACTCCTCCAGCTCCAGCATACACTGGCAGTAATTCAGCTCCAGAGGGACTATCATACGACCCAGGTTGATGTAGTCGACATCACCCGGCATCTCCTGTACACACACACAAACCAACAGAATAGCTTGTTGTGTGACTTGTTGTGTGACTTGTGTGATAAATGCTTCAGCTGATGGCTTGACACGGGAGGGTAAAAGCATTGTTGCTGCCACATGTATCCCGGGCATCCATTACTGCGCTGAGTGAAACAGTGGTGGGCAATTATGGACCACAGAAGCCCGACTGCACGTTTGGCTATGTTCCAAAGCACCGCTGCAATCGCTGCTCGGGCTAATTAACACAGCTACACTACACAGAGAGGATTTAATCAGAGAAATCAGCTGGGGCGTGTTTGTTTGGTTGGAAAGCACGCGCACGAACACAAATGCACGCATGCACACACACACGCACACGCGCGCGCACACGCATGCTCACGCGCGCACACAAACACACACGCGCACAGACGCACAAAGAAGAGTGAACACATTTCTGCTGCTGTTAGGACATTTTGTGGCTAGACCTTGCACCTACAAGCCCTTTAAATCCAATGTATGGGGGCCTGACACTACAGACACACACACACACGCACCCTGCTATAGGCTACTTGTCTCTCTTTTTGTCAGTGTCCCATCATGTTTCACACCCACCTCCTACAGAGATACATTTGTATTTTGATGACTTCATTCACAAATGAAACATGCGGATGCTGATAATGTTGTTCATAAACATCCTGTATAACTGTACACGGTGTTAAAATATGATTGTGCGTGTACAAGGAATGTGGAGGGAGAGAGCAGAGTATGCAGCCTTCTTCCCTTCTCTCAGTGTGCACATCCCTCGTTCCTATCTAAGCCTTCTTGTTGTGCCTGATGTATAGGACCCCCAGAGGACCGTTCCATTCATGGATGGGATCAGAAACAGCAGACACAAATCGTAGAAAAACACTGAACAGAAAGAGAACAGCTGTTTCCAAGATCAGGACCATAGAAAAATAAAATAATGTATAAACACTCAAATATAAAAAACGTATCGGGAAGTCGTATCCCTCCTCAGTCTATTGTTCACCTTTCCACTGCTAGACTGCAGATTTCTCATCATGTGTGATAATGGGGCCATGAACCTTTAAGTAATGTTGCCAATTACTCGCCTGGGTGAAGGCATGCTAATTAATGAAATCAGCTTATGCAGTGAATTGCTGCCATAAAAACCTGCATACACTGTAGGCCATATTCCATGGCACATGACTGGATTAAACTACATCGGACCTCCTTATCTATATTTATATCCTTCCTTGTTGTTCTTAAAGTTGGATTGGAGCCACTGGGAAGGCACAAGCTGGTTTTCACAAGATTAAAAGTTTGGAGATAATAGTCCAAAACATTCTAAATATGTTTAAGAATGTTCTAACGATACTTTAGAGAAAATAACAAACAAGCAAACATAATGCTCTTTTTCTAGCACTGATTATGGTTGTAGCTATCATTATTATCCTGTGTTTGAATGCAGCCAATAGAAGTGATTTGTTCTTCTGGGAAGTCATGGCTTTAGCTCTAGCTTTAGCTCTAGATTTAGCTCTAGCTCTAGTTCTAGCTCTAGCTCTAGCTTTAGCTCTAGCTATAGCTCTAGCTCTAGCTTTAGATTTAGCTCTAGCTTTAGCTCTAGCTCTAGTTCTAGGCTAGCTCTAGTTCTAGCTCTAGCTCTAGCTTTAGCTTTAGCTCTAGCTTTAGCTCTAGTTCTAGGCTAGCTCTAGTTCTAGCTCCTGCTCTAGTCTACCTCTAGTTCTAGCTCTAGCTCTAGCTCTAGCTCTAGCTCTAGCTTTAGCTCTAGCTATAGCTCTAGCTATAACTTTAGCTCTAGCTCTAACTCTAGCTCTAGTGGAACCACCTGCCATAGACTCACCCTGGACTGGACTGTTTTCAGCAGCAAGACCGCTTCCTTATACTTGCTGGCTGCCTCCATGAACTCCCTCTGACGGACCAGAGCATTGCCCTGCATGTGGAGGGTCGGGACGGCCTCCAGCTTCTCGTCCTTTTCCATCATCCATGACTCTCAATGGTAGGACAAAGGGTCTCCTACCTGGGAACAGCAGGGGCACAGAGGCGCTAGGAGATCCATACCACTCAATGGCAACGTGACAATTTAATTTCTCTGAGCTATTTATGTCCTGCTGTTCCTGGACTCCCCTTGTGGATTCTAGCGTGTTCTACATAATGTTGTATCTCCTTTCAGACACAACACAGCCAGGGGTTTGGCTCCTTTGTTTAGAAAAGCAAGTGAAGGATTGTCAGAATTCGAGGAAAGGCGGTTAGTTATGTAGATATATGCATGAATCACTGTGTGTGTGTGTGCGTGTGTTTGGGATGGTATATTTCAATGTCTTGCTGCATGTGCATTTCTATAACCACTGCATTGACATTGCTTTTATGTCTTGTTCCATAACATAATTTCTCTGTTTACCTGTAATAACTCCATGATAAATATAAGCGGCTGAGGATTCCTCAAGAGTTCATCCAGCTCAGGGAAGCCAGTGGAGTGATAGTGGAGCATGTTGCCCATTCCACACATGTGCCTCTGGCCCTCCAGGGGATCTCTCCCTTGGGCAATCAGACGCATGCCCTTGGACACAATAGGGTACAAACCTTTGTGCTGGAAAACGCACACACACACACAAAACATAATGAAACTCAACAACAAACTTTGCAAGCACCCACTGCGACCAATCACTGCTGAACATACGAGAGGACTACAATCAGTGCCAGCAATTACACTTGCAAATCCATGTTTTATGTTTGTAATTTTGATTTATTTTTTAAGGAAAAATTGCCTTATTATACTGTTTATTAATAGTGAACGTGTAGGAGGCCACTGGAAGTTGATTCATGTGCATAACAACGATAAAGTTAGCTTTTCCTCCTCAATAGGATGCATCTTTTTGTGTATGAGTGTGTTGGGGGGTGGGGGGTAAGGTGGGTATAATTATGAAAGGCAGTTTTACTCACAATGGCATCACACCAAAACTCAGCCACCTCTCCAACCCTCATGGATGTTAGCAAGGTCTCCCAAACCTCCATCTTGAACATCTTCCCAACAAAGATCTCAGCTGGCCTTTTAGCCAACCTGCTGTCATCAATTACGTTCCTCTCAAAGTTGTCCAGGAGAGTCTGGAAATGGAACACCAGCTTGGACGGAACAAATGGATGAGGAAGGAGGAGGAGGAGGGAAATGAGAGAGAGAACAGTAGAGAGCGTGAATTAAGACTATGCTGCTCTAAACAAAATACTCTCCTGCCTGTGCATAACACAATGGTTATAGGTATTACAAGTAGTTATATATATATATATATATATATATATATATATATATATAAAACCCTGAGCCATAACATTCCCAATTGTGAAATGGTCTGAAAACTGTGAAAGCAGTTGGGAAAGGGAAAGCATATTGCATGTGAGCACGCGCACATGCACACACACATTATTGCAATCATATAGGTGAATACCAAGATTCATGCATATGTTGTCACAGAAAATGTTCCTCATTGTGCAGTATGTGCTTGGAGCCATGTGGTTGGATATGACGAGGAATAAAAAAACCTGTGACCACTGAGGATGAGCAGAACCATGCACATCAGACAGACACACACAGACTGCCAGAGAAGCCATGTTGCATGTTGGTTGGCCAAATGTTTATTCTGTAACAGGCAGATAAAGAATGATTTCTCCCCTTCATTAAATTCATGAATTATTCAACAGAATTTAATTGAGGTAGTGTAATACAAAGCTAAAAATAGTGTTGTGAAACATAAATACTATACTCATTATGCAAGGCATCATTTGTTTCATTACAAAAAGCCTCTATAGGCGTTAGGTTAGTATCCACCACCACCACATACCTTAGTACCAGTTGGAAAGTGTGGCAACAGTCCTGTACCACCTGCAAGAATCTTCTTATTGAATCCTGGGTGTGTGAGAAGGTCCTGCATTCTCACCCAGTGGGCCTACTCTCTACTACCACTATAGATACGTAGGTCTTGAACCTTGGCGGCGGTTTGTAGAATCCCGGGTGATTAGAGAAAGGAGAAAAACAAGAGTTTTCTGGCAGTTTGGGGATGTGTGCGCTTCTAGTTTTCTAAGTAGCCTAGCACTGTCCTGCTATGTGCTGCTCTCTTAACAGATGGCGGGATTAGCCAGGGTTTGGAGATGGCCACTTTAAACTGTAGAGCTAATCCCTTGCCTATACCCTCTCCGATTGGTGGGGTAATCCTCGCAAGGAGTAGGGAGGCAGAGATGACCACTAAGTACTAAAGATCATTCTAGAAGAGCTAAAGAAATCTGATTATGTAGTCTACAGAATGGATGCTAAATGTTATCCTGTGGGCAGACCTACTGGCCTGAGAAACATATAGCATATAATGTATACCTTGCTGCTCAGCCACACAACCTATAAGGCTGTTTATTATATGCATCTCTCTCTCTCTCAATGGAAGTGTTCGATGCAGAAGATATAGTATTTCCACAAATTTAAGATTTTATTATATTAGATATAGAAAGGCACTCCAATTGTCTAATATGAAATGCGAAATATGGTACTCCATATCCTGGACTTGCAGGACTATGCCCCAAATTCACAGTACAAATGGATGCTTCTTTTGTGAGAAAATCATTGCTCACATAAGCATATGGCATCTCAGTAACTATCATTAAAACCATTTTTTTTAAGAAACTGAATGTGAGTCTGAATGCATTTGTGAATAAAAGAGATGCAATAATTCCCTATAAACTGAAGGTACATTTTTAAATAACACGGTTAATGTCGGTTGATTTGAGTAAAGTGTTAACTTTAATTTAAAAAAAGAAAAACAGTATGCTTTATACTCTTAAACCACTAACATGTATACTTGGAAGGAATGATGACAAAGCATGCCAACAAATAAGGACTCCTTCCTCCGACAAGATGGGCAAAATATTCCTATAGTCCTGGTGGTTTCCGAGGCAACAGTGAGCTGTGACTGCCCTCTGGTGGTCACTTCTCAATGAGAGAGTCCAGCTGCTCCTGAAGAGAGGCCAGCTGTTGGGGCAGAACATAATAGTAATGATGATGATGATGATAATGATGAAGATTGATGCAGACAGCCACAGGGTGTAATTGAGGGCCAAGTTGTTGATTAACGCATCGTCCTACATGAATTAGCATGTAATTGCTTGTCAATAACAATATCAATAGGCCACTTGGTGTCTTATTTGGCATGGCTGGGAATACCATTAGGACATACCAAATGAAAGTGGTTCCCCTCTCTTGGGGGTGGATATATATATATATATATATATATATATATATATATATATATATATGACATCATCGGCAGGTGGTTCACCTCAGCACTGAGCACATTTACCTGCTCCATCTCTCGTTCCTCCTGCTGGATGATCTCACTCAGCACGGCTTGGAAGCGGTTCTGCCATGACACAGACATTGGTTTGAGTCAACACACTGAGGCGTATTAAGCTGTGCTGCTGGTGTTCAGACGTGCCCCTCCATATCTGCCATCTGACAGAGAGGCCGTTTCGGCACGCCAGTCGGAGGCAGCTGACCTTTTCCCCGCGTCGGTCATCATAATGAGCGGCGATAGGGCTTTGACAGCAAGGGGCACACAGGCCCCAAATGGTGTAAAAAAACAGAAAGGCGGCCATGTCTGCTCATGTTTCACATAGTGTAAAATATCCCAGAGGGCTTGCCAGACGATGCACTTTCATGCCGCATTATTCATTTCATTACATTATTTTTGTACTGCACTGAAAAGGGCAGATTTGTATTATTCACATCTTTTTAGAGACGTAACTCTTTAAGACGCATCTGAAGGTGTTTACTGTGATTAATCACATTTCGTAAAGAGGGTTTTCAGGGCTCACCTTGAGGGCCAGGTTCTCCACCTTCATGATGAGCTCCTCCTGGTGTTTCTTGCGGGCACGGGTGTCCTGGAGCTTGCCCTTCACGTTGCTGATCTGCACCTGGTACTCCAACACTGCGGGGTACAGCGCTCGCATTAACGACATGCACTGCCAACACAACAAGTGGCCAACACTGTTAATGCCACTCCTGCTCGTTTCATGCGGAATGATAGAGACACAATGATTATGTTAACTAGGCTACAAACCAGGACAACTGCTGGAGAAAAGGACAGGAATGGGACTGCAATTTCTGGAAGGTTCATCTGAAGAAAAAGTTGTTTTGGTTTGATACGATTGAACTCTATAAAGGGTCAAGCGCCTCATGTATCAACAATTGCGAAGCTTTCTTCCTAAAAGATACACTCGAAAAGTGCGTATGCACAGACATTTTCAGATATATGAAACCATGCCTACGCCAGGTCCTGCGCATCTTCCCTTCATACATCCCAGTGACTCTCCTCCCATAAATTAACATGCAAATGATAATAAATGCGCCCATGTCCTCGTCCGTTGTCCAAATCACAATGGCTTATCCTGCCGCAACACATATATGTATCTAAAAAGATTATGATAATAAAATATACACTGAGATCAATGCGCTGATTACAGAGGTTGAGACACCCAGACACACAGAAAGTCAGTGTAGTTCAGCGGGCTCCGAGAACCGTACCAGGTCAGGAACTATACTAAAGTAGTAGTAGAGAGTTGAAAGTGTGGCTACAAACTCACAGGATGAAATGTGGATGTAACCATAGAAAGACATTGTCAATACTTATTGATATCATATAACAGAATGATATTGTAGGATAATTAACATAAGTCATAAATTAGAACTGGTTCATGTCGGCGCATGGATTGGTGCACAATTGCAGCTTTCCATGGCAATCAGTGAGTAAGAAATGTAATCTGTGGGAAGTAAGCCGGGGCGCGCATAATATGGCGATATACAGAGGGTGAATATATGAAACTGTGGCCAGCCGGTAAGCCCTGTGCAGTAGCCTATTCATATGTAAACCTCACCCTCCCATACATCAAGAACAAGAGATATTTGAGATTCCTTGGGCTCCTTGCTAAGGCCGTCGTTTTGTAAACACATTTATTTTGATACATAACACTTTGAGCGTGAACAACCAGCGTGCGCAACCTCTTCGTACGTACGCAATGTTGATACATGAGGCCCCTGGTATACTACAGGGCTACAGATGACGGGAATCACAAAACAAGCCATATGTCTAGCACAAACACTTTGGAATGGCCAGTGGGTCAAAGAAAGCACTACATCACACGGGTCTGTCTTGGGCTCTCATTAAATCCTGGCTGATACACAAAATGGTGGCTCTGTTCCAAACTAGAGCCCTTCAGCGTCTCAGCCGTCTGATAACACATTAGATCTAATGTGCACAGTATGGCGGGGGGGATGAGCACTGAGGAAATTAAACTTCTTGCAGACACTGGCCCTCTGGCTGCCACTCATTACAAGGTTGCAGGGATGCCAGGAAATAAGCGTGGCCAGAATCCAGGCTATTTAGGAAAGGCTCCCCTGGCCGGCAGTGGTGATGCTAGTCAATAGGGAGGCCTGGTTGATTGACAGGCCTGTGGGCAGGCGTGGAGCTGTACATCCACATGGGTGTATGAGAGTGGGATAGTGTGATTAGGCTCAGGTTGTTCTCAACATCCTTTTTCACATGCCACTCTGGTCTGCATTACAGCGTGGAAGCCAATGTGGCTGAGCTCTCTGCCTTGACTGCTCCACTGAAGAATACACGGTGACGTTACAATACCTTAATACCAATACGTTAAATACGCACCTGCACTGAAATGTAAAACATACTATATAGCTCTTAAGGCATGTACTCTTGGCACACGTCGGAGCTGGCGCCCGGTGGGGTCCCAGGGTGAGCAGCTCAGACCAAAACACTTGCTCCATGGGACGCACACACACGCGCATATACACACACACACACACACAGACACGCACACACAAGCACAGAACAAGCCGAGGGACTCAGATAACAGCACAGCGAGGGAGTTTTCTCAGACACCACCACCCCTCCGCTACAGCTGCAGCCACCTGCACACCTATCTGGGTGTTCCTGTCGCTCTCGCGGCGGGCAGAGTCGACCTCGCTGAGCTTGTGGTGGAGCTGTCGCACCAGGTCCTCCTCCGTGTCGATGATGTTCAGGTACTCGTCCTCCTGCCGGTCCCCTTCGTCCTCCTCTTCCTCGCTGCTGCTGCTGATGTCGTTGAAGATCTCCCTCAGCTCGTCACGCTGATCTGCTGGTGTCAAGACAACACGCCTGATGTATACAGTAGCGTACGCGTGTTCAAGATGATAACAGGGTTCCCACTGGAAGTCAATGGACAAATTCCCTGACCTGTACCGACTACAGATCTGAACCTCCATGACCTAGAATGAAAGGGGAAAACAGGCCACCAGAACAATGTCTGTGGAACCAAAGGACAGCCAGCGTGGCAACGATGAACAATTCATGTGATGACATTTTGCATAGGTACTACTCATGTAAGCAATAACAATGACATCAAGATTTGTAGAAAATGTAATAACATGTTCAGTATCATTTTGTTGAATGGAAACTGTAATTTAAACATTACAACTGCATGATTTGACCCTAAAAATTATCAAACTCCCTGACTTTCCATGTCTGAAATAGAGGTTTCAAAATGCATTCCAGAAATGCCACGACCAGTGGGAACCCTGCAATACAGAGAAGACACCAGAAGCAGGACCAGGCCCAACCTACCTGAGGACCCGTGGCCTATCTTGTGACCCGAGGTGCCTGGCGAGGAGTCTAGGTTGGCCAGAGAGCTGTGCTGGTCGGTCTCCTTGGTCTCATCCTCTGCTATGATCTCCCACCCTGATCGCCACACGTTAAGGCCAACGTAGTCTGTGGCTGGCAGCTGAGACGGCAGCATACATACCAAACACTTCGCTAGCTCTTAATTGTACAGCTCAATGGCAAACGCTGACAATAGTTGACAATAGCCCACGGGAACAGTCGTCCGTTAAACGTAGCTGGTGACACTACAGCTGTAGGCAAGGCATGAGCTAGAATTAGAAGCTAGCTAGCGTCACACGGTCGATCCCAATTAAGGCACAGCAAGGCACCACTGAACGGAGCCCTGCGTTGCTCTTATTCTGTCAGGTACATTTAGTTTCATTAGCAAACTAACGGCCCTGTTGCCAACAATGTGGCTGTCACGATGAAAAAGAAAACTCACGGAAATGTGAGACGGAAAAATCCCAGGCAGCCGCTTGAAGGCTGTGTCAACGTATGTCATCTGAGGTGCAAATGAGCTTCTACAAGACACGCATTTGTCATTGTAACAGAGGATAACAACAGCAGCTAAAACACCCTCATTACATTTGGATTACACTTCATGCATGCTCCATTACTTGACACAGTCAACATCCGTACGCAGATATACACACACACACGACATTCATGTTCCACAATGTAGAGCTATTTGGCTGTATGCAGGTGATATATGCTGCATTTAACATTTTGACTTAAAGGATGCGGACATTGACGGCATCTGCATCGGTGCTCAGCAACCTCTTCACCTCCTTCTCCACATCCGGAGACTCAATGTACTGTGAGAGACATAGGGGTTAGATGCACTGCTGTGCACGTGCATATATACACACAGCCAGGCAAGCACATGCTTCTACCACCCACACAAACACAACATCGTAATGGTTGGCCACATGCCAATAAGCACATTAGCCATTAGAAACGCAAGGCGCTAAATCAATAACATTTGGCTCTGCACCTTCAGGAAGATTTATTCAAAAAGACAACGTAGATGTGTACTGCTCACTTTGATCAAAATACTGTTGAAATTGCTTTCTTGCATGCCTTTGGGGCAAACTAAGATTGAGAGGCTTTATTTATATGTAAATCTTGCTTTTGACTTTCAATGCAGTTCCTGTTTTATGAAATGTAAATGCATTTCTGGAATACAGTCTGAGACATAGATGAATCATAAGAGGCAATGCTAAAGAGATGGATGAGAGAGATGGATGAATGAGGTGGATGAGAGATGGATGAGAGATGGATGAGAGAAAACAAAGAGTGAGAGGGGGGAGGAGTGCTTAAGGGGATATTTAAATCTCAGAACCTTCTTCTTTGCAGTTTTCCGGAATCGTCTCTTGCGCGTGTTCTTCAGAGGGCAGGTGACTAGAGACCAAAAACAACAGCATTACTTTATTCAAGACGACTGAACCACCTTTTGGCACTCCAAAATATATTCAGGAATTATCACAACATATGGGGCCCTTGTCTGCCTATGTGCACCCTCATGCAAGAAATTTGGGAGTTATCT
>JAODTR010004497.1:0-12024 GCA_025399935.1 Amblyopsis rosae | reverse complement strand
TATATATATATAAATAATAAATACAGTAGGAGTAATGCTACTGTAAATAGTAGGGTGCATTGGTTAGGTGGGTGAGTGTAGATGGTAAATGTTATATTTAAGGGGTCTTTTGCTGACAATGAGAGTGATTAATGCTTTCTGGCACAACTCTGTATGGTGAGTGTGAGTTAGGTGATGCCCAGGAACCTGACATTGCTGACTATCAGCCCTGTCAGTGTGGATAGGTCATGGAGCAGCCCCTGCTGCCTCCTGGAGCCAGTGGTCCAGAGGTAATGGATCACATTTCACTAGAAGTATCTGGATGCTGGGAGCCAACTGTGTCTGTACTGCAGCTGGTGATACGTCAGTTAAAGGTGAAACAGATCAGTAATTGGGGTGGTGGGGCAAGATCTTTGTGAACATAGGCATTAGAATAATGTCTATTTATGACACTCTCCATTTATTATTTTGGACAGTTTTCTTTGATACCTTGATATTGGATCAAAATTTTCTTAAAAACTTCTATATATTTGTAAGTCCTAACACACTACTGTGAAGCATTTTGCTATTCAATCTATTTTTCTTATGAAGAGTGACAAAGCTTCTTCTTGGTTTCGACTCTTTTGTCATCCTGTATTTGACATGTGTGACTAGAAGCCTGTTTGTAGGGAAGCTTTAAATTTCATCAGGATCGATAAAGCGACTGCTTGGAGAAGTATGTACGCAAGGTTTGATCTATCTCATAATTGTTGGCATATGTACGGTTCTTTGTAATTACACGATGATCCATCCAGAGTAACTGCTGCTCCTTCCATTCATTACGTGTGTGGTACAAAGACAGGGTCTGTATGTCAGGGTCATAGATGGTGTTAGATGGTGTACACTCATTCCTCCAGCGCAGTCTAAAACAGCCAGGAGCTCCCGACATCTCACATCAGAGAGACTGAGCCCATGTGAGAGGAAAGATAAGCAGCGTCCAGTCATGGATGGGGCGCTGCAACAGTACGGCCCCTACGCTGACATCACGGGAGTCATTCTCCACCACGATCTGACAGCTCACATTGGAGTGGATGGGGAAGATGATGACCTAGATCATAGATGTACTCACTCTGATCCTTACTCACTGTACCCATCTGATCCTTGAAACATATTTCTTGCTCTAGAAATTATGTCCTACTATTTAGACTATTAGCTATTTTCTTTGAGGATTTAATTATGTATTGTTCTGGTATGCTTGCGCTCTCTCATTATTCTAACACAATGTTGTTTGCTTACAATTGCTGGTCTATGACCTGTTCATCTATTGACACGTACTAGAAAGTCATTTTTTGGATAAAAGCATCTGCTAAATGCTGTAGGCTAAATGTAAATGGGGAACAAACAGGGACGTGATGGTGCATTAACCAAACCGTCACCTTAACAGGGTCCATCTAGAGACTTCCCTGAGCCAATGATGTATCCCAGCAACAAAAAGGTGGATTTATGGAACTCACACTTCTCTGCTTTAACAAAAAGGTTGTTCTCCAGAAGCACCTGGTGGATGGATGACGTGCTCCCGCCCGGAGAAAATCTGAATGTTGTCAGTAATAACAAAGACAAATCTATTAAGCATGTCACTGAGCATGTCATTTGCCAGTCCCTGGAACACTGGCAGCACATTGGTCAATCCAAATGGCATAACCAGGTATTCATAAGTTCCAGAGGCCCTATTAGAAACTGAGATGCAAATGTCCCTGCCCAATCCATCCTTGCCCTTTATTGCTGCAGTGACCCGCTAGGTTCTTTTTGTAAGCAATACAAACACATACGTAGTGACAGGCTTTGTCACTGGTACACCTGTAGGCAAGTCTTGATCTGCTCCCACAATATTCTTTGCATTCTCTGAGATTTATGCTCTCTGTATCAAAAGCCAGCACATGAATGAGAAAAATGTTTCCCACTAATTCTGTGCTGTCAGCATGGTATACATTGCAAAAAAAGACTTGACATTAACATATATTTTGCTAAATGCTTATAATTGAAAGATGAAGAACTGTGATTCACGATTTTCTATGCTTGCTGTTGAGATTTTATAATTGATAATATAATCTTATGTCTGTAACTGTTGCAGCCCATCTTGGCCAGGTCTTCCTAAAGTTTAGGTAGTCTGAGATTGTAAATGAATACACTTCATAATACAATTAATGTCAAATACACCAAAAATCTCCTCACATTCCGCTAGTTTAAGTTTAAGTTTAAGTTGTGACTGCTGAAAAAATGATCCAGTACTTCTACACAACCCTGGCTCCGTAATAGGTACATAAACAAAGTGGTGAACACCGCTCACAATGCCCTAGGCTTTGCAATGCGTTTCCATTGTGTGGGGCGGGGCTTCTGAAGGAGCGCACTATGGCTATGGCATTGAAGGGAGAGCTGTTTTTGTTTGATTTTAGTTAAAAGTTAGAAAGCGTTCTTGAGAATGACAGACCCTGCCTTTTAATAAAAAGTTAAAATAAAACATGCTTACAGTGTTACAGTTGCATGGTTTGTCTGTAGTTCTATAATAAAAATCTCTATGGTAACACCACCCATGTCACATGGGGCGGGGCAGTGCCTACCGTTCCTGCACGCTCTCGCACGCGATCCCAGCTGACAGCTGACAGTTGATCTGAGACAGGTGACAATCAGGGTCTTCCACACCTGTTTCCTATGTGGATGATTGCTGTCAGTGTGTATATATAGTGTTTGTGTTTTGTCTAACCCTTGCTTGGTTATTTTGCTTTCATGCTTGTGTTTGTTGGTTTTTTGATTATTAAACGTTTTTAATTTATTCCTTATTCCCTCGTTGTTGCCTCGGTCATTCTAGATCATACAACCCATTGGTTCTCAAAGTGTGGGGTGTACCTTAGGATCTTGTTAAATCCTCAATATGTCTAAACTTCAACATGTTTAAAAAACATCTAAATTAGTCATGAAATAATCTCTAGTGCTACACAATGAACCAACACAACATTTATTTTGTTTTGCAAAAACATACTTTTAAATTGTCTGCAAATTCGATACATTCTCATTTTGTTGTTGAATTTTGAATTTAATCGAGAAAACCCAGAAAAACAAAAAAGAAAAAGAAAGTTGTATCTATTTTGGCTTTGTTCTGGGTCAAATTGTTTGGTTTTTGTAGGAATCTCAGAAAATGACATGCATGCCCATGACGAAAAGGAGGCAATAATCCATATAATTGCACTTCGTGGAAGATTAGCGATTATTAAAAAACATGAGATAATAATAATTACCATAAACCTTCTCATTTTGGATAGAAATAAGGGAATAAAGGAAGATGATAGTTTACAGAAAAAGTAAATTAGAGAAATGTTGGTCAGTGCACTGAATAGATAGTTTTTGGTACAATGGGGTCATCAGAGTCTGTGTATTGTCTTTGTGATACTGTCAGCCAGAACTGGTGTGTGTGTGTGTGTGTGTGTGTGTGTGTGTGTGTGTGTGTGTGTGTGTGTGTGTGTGTGTGTGTCGGTGTGTGTGTGTGCAGAGCAGTGCAAACAAACTGTCCAGTTCATGTGTAGTGGGGGTCAGTTCAACAAAATGAGGACACCCTCTGGCCATGGTAATAAGACTGTGTGTCAAGTGTTCAGTGTACACAAACTACCACAGTTTGAACTTTTGCAAATGGATGTTTGCAAAGAAACACTGGATGAAGGAAAAACCTTGCACATCACAGAAGAGCAAAGATAAGAGGAACTCCTGAAAAGTGTTCAGCTCAGCTGCCAAAGGACCTTGGTTCCCATCCCAGGACTGGTGAAGGGTGCAGGAAAGAGGTGAAGAGATTCTCTTTTCATAATACAGACACCAGATGTCTCCTTTATCAAGGAAGAAACAGGACACAAAATGCAGAAGGAGCAGTCCCTTAATCCCTCTTTATGGGACTATTAGACACAGAAGTTTGTGTGAAATAATACCATGTATTGTTTTACCTATGCAAGCATTCCTAATGGTTACTTCACATACTCTTTACGCTGCCTGTGCGATATTATTATTGCTGTGTTACAACAGAAGTATGAGGATACTGGTGAGACACAAATGCAGACACATTCACACAACGCACAAAAAAAGTAGCAGGAAAAATCACACCAGGGGCAAAAAGGTCATCCAGAAACGGGTCGACGGTGTCAAATCACAGACATGCTCGAGGCTGGGATAGGCAGAAGAGAGACAGACTTGTATTGGGAAAACCGCTGGGCTGCTGACTGTGAACAGATAAGACGAGCTGGCACAGACTGGTTGATGTATACAGGGGATAATGACAGGAACACCCTTGGGGTGGAGACAAACACACCACAGGTGAACACGATAAAGACAATCATGGTGTCACGGTACTTCCACCCCCTGTGGCGCCACCCGGTGTCCTGCCTGCGCACGTACCAGGTTGACTTGAGCTGTGGCAATGAAAACTATAGTGATGAGGGCTGGGTACAAGATATATCTATGGGGAACTTAGCAGCTCTCCTCTGGGCTGTAGCCCTCCCAGTCAACCAGTTACCACAACCCCCAGGTCAGACACATGGTCTGTCAATCATACAGAAAACAGGGATGAGGTGGAAATTCCCCACTCAGCATCCTGGGTCACATCAGTAAAGCTCTCATCTGTCCCGGAGGCAATAAGAACCTTAACAGAGTGAGTCTGGTTCACCAATAACAGGATAGTATCAATAAACATATGGGAAATGATGGAACTACCGTATCGTTACCTCACCCACTCAGAACATGTCACATCAGATCACAGATGGAAATGGTTGTAACAAAGTCGACAGTTTATGCATGTTCACGACATAAACACACAAACACATTAGCATGACATTGGACAAGGACATCTCAAAGAACGCCTATATAGGTTTAAGATTAGCTTCAATGCATCAAATGGTCAAATTAAAGACAAGAAGCCAGTCCCAATGTAACAGCCAGTGCAATGTCAGCCACAAACGATATTAACAAATGAGCATATTCACTTCTACAAAGTTACTATGCAATTAATATGGATTGTCAAATTGTTGATTTAATTTATATAAATATGTTATTAGCACTTTAAAGAGACCTTGTTTGAAATCACATATTGTTTTTTATGGAGATACAGCAACAACAAAGAGATTCTTTTCCAGCCTTAACTAAGAAGTCAAACTATTCCCATAACCAGTCGATGGCACAGCAATCCTCCCCATGGAGAAAAGCCTTCAATGTTGTCTGTTCATTTAATGACGTTATACACTGCATTTATGATCGACATGCAGATAGTATTACACTAACCTTTGTAATGGTTGGAATAGCATTTAGCAAATGTACGCTCTTGTCATCGCAAAAATATCTTTAGCTGACTGATGATGGGCCGACTGTTTTCCGGTTGACCAAAGGGTTTTCATTGAACGGTTCCTGAATTGCTTGTTGAACTGTTTGTTTGATTTACGTCGCAAACAGTCTAGCCTCTGTCATTCTCTATGATGAGTGTGTGTGTGTTGGTGTATGATTCCTCAGTGGACACAGTGTGCATGTGTGTTTAAGCACACATGCACGTCTCACACTATCCACGGTCTCAGGAGCAGAGGTTTATAAACGTTTGCACCCTGGCAACACAACATAAAGTTTATTTGTGCAAATGTTATTTTTAAGTTTTTAGGACCGTATTGCAAGAAACTGTATTTTACAAAATATTGGACATATATAGTGTGTGTTTCAAATTATAATTTGAAACAGAGAAACAGATAAATTGTCTATTTGGTGTGATTGCGTGCACTCAATTCTGTGATTAGAAACACAATCAGATTAGCTCTATAGAGGGTCTAATGCCACAACCCTTAGCATTTCAACCCTATTGTACAGTTCCTGTTCATGGGAAATTATGTCAGTTGTCGAAATCTTCGTCATTCACATATATCTCCCAGGAGACTCGATCCTTAAACTAAGATCCTAGCTTGAGAGGACTCATGTTCAGATCTAAACTTGCAATTTAAAATCCCTGGGAACCATACACCCACACGCTCCAACTGAGACGTTAACACAACCTCCCAGCTGACAGACATCTCAACCTGTACCAAATGCATGGTTCCCATGAAATCAGCCTCCGTATTCTCTCAGAATGGAGCAGTAATAATTATTTGAGTGAAGTAATGAGGGGACACACACTACCCCTCTTATGAATACAACTATTCAGTGCTGGAGGCTGGAAATGCTAATTGCTTGGCTAGAAGAATACAATATCTGTGGCTTAAATCAAAAGCAATCATTTGCAGCGCTAATCTATGGATGATGGTAATCATCTAGCAAAATCTGATGTTTTGAAATGTCATTTAACTTGGTACATTTATATAATACAATGTCAACATTTTGTACAGTGCAATAAAAGAGCATGCAACAGCATTGTCTATTGCAAGAATTATACTTAATATTCAAATAGGAAATGGCTGTTATTGTGAGCTCTAGAAACCATCATTGGAGACGTTTTCATTACTATATCTGAAAGGCTATTTTTGTCATGTCATATACAGTAACTATCTGAGGAGGAGTGGGTGATTATTTCAGGTCAAATTCTTTACAAAATTCTGTAAGGATGTTCATCTGTAAATATTCTCTACATAATACATTAAAAACAACAGTAATTATTCTTAGTTTGCAAGGGAGGTGTGATCTTTTAACCCATTGTTTTTTTTTTTGCGAGTCATCAAGTTTGCAATCTAGTACTTCTCTACAAAAGACAACAGGAGAAGTTTGTGGGACCTGACTTGAGTGCATTTTATTTGAACGTTCATAACTGTTAAAAACATGTATAAAATTGGTCCTGTTTCAAGGCACGCATAGTCATGTCAGTAGTCAAGTTTTCATCCACATATTTAACATATTTTAAGTTAACTTGAAACAGGTGCATTTCTATCAAATACTGTTATTAAATATTCTAAATACTACATAATCAAAACCCTCCAGCCTAACACAAACAGATAAACAGGCGTCTTTTACAATATCACATAATTTCACTGCCACTTCCCAAATAAAATGGTGTTGATTGATGTGAGTATCATGTATTAGATGTAAATCTACAAATGTCCTTGTTTCAATTTAGAATATGAGATTCTAATGAATTATAACAACAATTAATTGTCGGACCGAATTGTTCACCTCAGCCATATCTGAGCCAAGATACTAAATCATTTGTTTCACATTTCTGGTATTTCCATTCAGGTTTTCATATTCACAATTTTTTATTTAACTTGGATGGAAACCCCACAAATGTTCGTAGGTCATGTCCTTAGCAGTAATCATTACATCAACATTATCGTCATTTCATCTCTGTTTGTCTAATAGTAGTATCAAGCATCTCCTAATATAAAAACAATGTATTTTTTTCCACAAAGGTTACATTTTTAATTCGAGCAGCAAGACAATATTCATGCAAAACAGGAGGAGATGTAGGCTGACTTGATAGATGGGCCTTAATAGTACGTCTCCCGCTCAACCCACCCTGGACACACAAAGAGAGAAGACAAACATAACATACAAAGGTTAATGACCGATTAATGAGTAAATAACAACAACCTCACAAAAAAAAATCATAATTCATAATTCGTAATATAGCTTGGTCCATTTAGTTAGTCACAATATTGACAAAATTATTAAATAATTTGTTAATACCTCCACAAAGGTAACTTCTGCATAAGCAGTTAATGACATCATGTATACAATTACAGAAAAACATATACAAATATAGGACTTTCAAAACAAATCCCTAAGAACGTTTTTTATTTATTTTTTATTTATTTAAGAAACATCAAAACCATAAAGCATGTGATTATAGGACGGAGGCCAGAAAACGATATAATATAAATGTGAAAGGAATGGACAAAACAAATGCTCAGAGAAGAGAACAAGGGAGGCCAGGGGAGCCAACAGGTCAGGGGGGAAGACAGATCGTCCTCTCACCTCCTGGACTGCGTCTCAGGATCAGTTTACGTATTTCATCATAGAAAAAGATGAGCAGGGAGTATGGGAAGGCGCAGAACCACCAGTTGGGTCTGGAAAACACACAAGCAGGGATGAGAACGTTTAGTCCACAGCTGGCCTCATGCCCCCATCCCCATGGGAGTTCGCATATAGCAGGGTTATGTAAACATTATGTAATAGAATAGAATCACTACACATCTGTGATGAGTTCTTCAATCCCATTGCATTTTTACCCATGTGTTTCAATAGCTCTATTCAAATATATAAAGTTTATTATAGTTCTTATAGTTCTAATTAGTTTGGTATGCCGTGTCTTCAGCTCTCGACTGTTATATTAGTGCATATTCAATACTAGTGGTAGCTGTTTCAGGATTTAATTGGCAAACACATGATATACAAAAAGATACAAGGACAACTGGATGGTGACTGCATGCTATCTGCTATATAAATGATACAAATTAATTTGTGTTTTTGCACCAGTAAAATAAGTCTGTTGACGGTCTTATTGCTAGCATGTCTGATTCCAATGAGTTGGCTTGATCTATCAGTCTGTTTCTCCATCATTTAGCAAGCGTTCAGACCAAACGTGGTCTACATTTCTCATTCATTAACAGTTTAGTTCAAATGGTACTCCCATCAAACATCCGATTCTGCTGCTACTGGCGAAGGGAGTTAAACTAACACGGTTGTGTAAAGGCGCAGCACACCTGTAAAATGGAGTGACATACTGTATAGTCAGAAGGTATAGACAGGAGTGTGTGCGTGTGTGTGTTCTACTCACTTGAGAGGGTACATTCTGAGGGCAACATCCATGCCAGGGCAGTAGGACAGGAATGCAGCCAACGCTGTCTCCTCAAACAGCCCAAAGATCAGGATCTTGTTACTGCAGCACAGATGTTGGCAGTTAGATCCGCAGTAATACTACAGAGGAGTGCTTCCATATATAATAAATAATAACACCCACTGTCATGGTTTGAATGGACACACTGATCCATTGAGATAACAAGTCAGAGTTAAGTCCCATTTACTGTGGACTCTGGTGTTTGAAGTCAAAATGGAGCGGTAGGGGGGTATTTCTTGCATGTTCATGAGAGTCAGTAGATGCGTTTACATGGACCATATTATTTCGATTGGAATCGGGTTAAAAGCCCAACCCGAAAGAAAATGCTCCATATAAACACCACGATCGGAAGAGAAAGGCCCAACCAGATCAAAATATAATTCCGAAATAGAGAGGTAGTATAAACCGCTCTATGACCCGATTGAAAGAATAATTCTACCATGATTACTTCCTGGTTGCGTTTTCATGCGCATGTTCCAACTTAGGTTTTGGTGATGCCGGTAAACCATTCTGCACAGCCACTCTACAATGAATGTATTAAAAGAACAGGACAAAGTCTGGACAAATCAACTGCAACGTGCCACGGAGCTCTGTTAGCGGGTGTAGTGTGTGTTGGGCTATAGTGTGTGCGCCCGCTGGCAGAGCTGGGGGACATGGAGCAGTGTCTGGTGTAGCCAATACTCTGTATTACCCAGGGCCAATGTGCGCGCATCTCTGTGTGTATGTGTGTGTGTGTGTGTGTGTGTGTGTGTGTATTTCTCTCTGTTTCTCAATGACTTAATCTGGATCCGTACATATATTCTCACACAAATAGCCTCACTCCGACGTACCTATAACTAGAATCTGGTTTTACAATTTGCTAGCGGGACACGTTACATTATGAGCTAGATAATGTGTGCATGTTTAACATTAATTCCGATATGTTGCAACTGAGCATGTGTAAACACCAGACCCGATTAGATGGCATCCCATGCAAACAGGTAATCCGAAACCGTCAAACAGAAAGAATATATTCGGAAAGACAAATTAGTCTCATGTAAACCCAGCTAGTGTTACCTTTGTTTGCCTTTAAAAGGCAGGATCAGTCGTTCTTGAGAACGCTTATTAACTTTGAACTCAATTCAAAACAAAACAACTCTCCCCCATCGATACCACATAGGGTGCTTCCTCAGCACCGCCCCACACATTGGAAACACATTGAGAAAGCTAGGAAAGTGTGGTTTTGTGCAGTGTTCTCCACTTTTTTGTGTTCCTATTTACAGAGCCAGAGATATGTAGTACTGGATTATTTCTTCAGCACGCACACAGAATGCTAAGCTAACGGACTGCAAGGAGATATTTATATTACTGAAGGTTATTTCGCTAACTATGCCTTTAACTACTTCATTATTTAAGGTGTGTCAGGGAAGACTCACTTCATTCCTTGCTGGAAGACAGAGTTCCTCCTGGTCTTACAGATGATCAGATCAGCCCATTGGACGACCACAATACTGGCAAAGAATGCTGTGTGGCAGGTGAACTCTACAATCTTCCTCTGCTCATAAGTCTGGAAGGAGGGAACAAAGCGTTACCACAGTGGTGCATTCAAATTGGGAAACAAAGGCAAATGTTTGCAAAAATTTTCAAACAGTTATTCGTTTGGTTTCAGTTTGTGGTGAACGTTTGTGAACATGGTCTGATGAGGTCGTTCTCTACATGGATGCTGGACTAAGGGTAACAGTTTAAATAAAAATATTTACACAAAATGTCAAAAAGTTAAAAGCAAATGCGTTTGCCATGAAAGATTGTCACAGTTTGCCAAATTTGAATGCAGGAAATAAAGTATGCTATTTTGGACACGTAATTGATATAAGACAGCTAATTAATGTACAGTGCACATCCAAACATGGTTGTGAGTGAGACTGACCCACTGCTGGCCATAGCTGTCCTCCAGGTCGTTGACATATTTGTTGTCCCAGTTCACTCTGATGCCCAGGAGGGTGGAGGGCAGGAAACCATTCTCAGCCAGGATCACAAAGTATGTGAAGAACCCTGCCAGCGCCTGGATCATGCCTTCACGGGACAGAGTGAGTCACAAATTAAATCAATGAATGAAAAAAATGTTTTAGATATATGATGGAGCTAGAATACCTGATATAATCACGATCAATATTGTTGCCACTGCCTTGTTTTAAGGGGACCATTCTCATAAACCATTTGTTTATGAGCGTGTTCCCCAATAACATTTCTTTCCCAGTTGTGCTCATAAAAAAATACATACAATGCAATAATAAAATCATGTTAAAAACATAAAATGCTTGTTAAAATGATATTTGGCCAGTGGAATCAGCTCTTGTCAAGAGGTTTAAGATGTGTAAAGGTCAACACTATTCTTAGCTTAAGACCTTTATTCTTGGCAACTGAAGACAAGAGAATGAATAGCCACTGGTACTGATCTATTAACATTCAATAACAGATACAAACAGACACACACACACATTTCCCAATTTCCTTATCAGCAATAGCCTATTTGTGGTGCATGCCTCTCTTCCAGTTATCTCTAGAGCACCCAGATAGTGTCCTGCCTGTCGGGAAACATCTACAGAGGCACTATATGGTCACAACAGCAACTTAAGTGTACAATTTGAAAGCAATAAACCATGTATTTTCTTCTAATCACATGCCATGAAAAGAATACGTTTCAACAGAAAAGAGATATATTTACCAATCTGTCCATAGGCTATACTGATGAGTCTTTCATTGACCAGTTTGTCTGTCTTGGGGTTCCTGGGCTGCCTCTTCATGATGTCACTCTCGGCAGCTTCATAAGCCAAGGAGATGGCGGGAACCTGGGATAAGGACATGGTACTAATTAGACACTAAGTGAGACACAAATTGAGTTCCCTTCTGAATCAATACCTAATCAAGTGGTGACAGACCTGTAGACCTAACTCTGTTGTAAAGTAGGAACATTTAGATAACTTTATTGAGTGACATTTTACTCTAAGTAGGTCTGAAATGTGGCTTTTGAAAACACTATCCACATACACGCCGCAACCACATTCCAAAATATCTCAGGAATCCTTTGAAAAACGTTATTGATATTTGTTCATCTTGCTTAAATCAACGTCAGAATGCAACAGCTTCAAAAATAACTGCAGAGGGATGTTGACATGTTTACATTCTCACCATGTCAGTTCCCAGGTCAATACAGAGGATGGTGACAGTTCCCAGGGGCAGAGGGATGTTGG
>JAODTR010004496.1:0-12025 GCA_025399935.1 Amblyopsis rosae | reverse complement strand
CGCTGCTTGCTCACTGATCTTGGCCTGCACCCCCCGCCCCCCCCCACACACACACCTCTCTTTCTCTGCATGTCGGTGATTAAGGTAAGAGATTAGCGGTGTCTGAGATTTACTCCGTGCACACTGGGGTCTTTGTGCTGCTGCTGCGGAGAGCCCGTCTGGGTTACATGTTAACGGGGCTGCAGCAGGTGGTCCCTCCGTCCCTCAGTGAATGACCGCACATGCTGACTAACGCCTCTTCAACACAATCTGTCCCCGACACCTCTGTTGTCTGCCCCCAGAGAGCCTGCATTCGTTTTGGCTTTGATTTCTGGTAATGGGTCACTTTCTTTATTCATAATCTGGTGGTGCAACACTACTAGCCTGGTGTAACCTATAGTCTCAGCCTCTTCATCAGCACTACGTCACCTAGGCAACTCTGCTGAATGTCTGATGCATAGACCCGAGTCTCAGCCTCTTCTGTCCATCAGCACTACGTCACCTAGGCAACTCTGTGCTGAACTTCTGATACATAGACCCTAGTCTCAGCCTCTTCTGTCCATCAGCACTACGTCACCTAGGCAACTCTGTGCTGAACTACATAGACCCTAGTCTCAGCCTAGAAGTATCTTATTTGTTTTTCAACACGCACAACGGGAGAATGGTAAACTAGCGAAATTCTAAGAGATATTTGTTGAATTTGACAAAAAGTTTATTATCTTAGATTTAGCTTGCAATATCTGACTTTACATTTAAGTAAAGCAGCTGTTAAGCTGTGCAGCACGTAGATCTATCTAAAGCAATTTACATAGAGTACACAGGGAGAAAGAGGAGGTATTGAGTTTACGCATCTTGATTGGGCATACATCGTGGTATAGGCAACAAGGTATACTGTAGGTTTGAATCCACAACCTTTACGTTTTGGCTGGGAGCCTGGGAGTCGACCATCCTATATCCACTAGAGACTAGACCATCACGAGCACTGGATGGGAATAATTTAGCATAAGCACCCCATGTGCTGTTCATCACACATGCAACAAATTGAATTGGAAGTGAAGAGTGCCACCTATTGTATATTTGTGTTTTGGAGTTTGTCCTTATTCGGGGGGCGGGCGGTCACAATAATTGTGACTTGGTTTTCAAGAGCTTCAGAATTAGAATTGGAATTAGAATTTAAAATGATGATCATGAGCTCTGGGATCGTTTACTTTGGCCTGGTCACGTGTCCTGACCCCCTGTGAGCCCGCAGTAGGTGGAATGTGAAGGTGGGAGCCGTCCTTCAGCAGCGCAAACAGCCCGACCGCAAGTCAATTAAGGCTCTCAGCAGAGTCCTTCCAGATGCGGGCCCATCTGCACTGCACTGGGGGCAGGGCTGCATGAAAGACAAGAGCAGGAGCAGGAGGAAGAGGAGAGGGGAGTGGTGAAGCTCCCAGCTTCATGTCTGCTGAGAGGAGCTCCCTGCACTGCAGGCACACAGCTCATTACCAGCTGTGTGCACACGTCTGGGAGGTACACACACACGCACACACACGCACGCGCACGCACGCACACACACGCATGCTTGCACGTGCGCACATACACACAGAGCACACACACAAAGCACAGACCCTTTAACTGCACACACACAGCGCACACACACACACACACACACACACACACTCAAATACTTACATTATTTTTCCCCCCACACAAAGCAAACGTGTCCCCCAGCACTGGCCCCTGGGCGCCCCCGGCCTCATCCCTACACTGGAAATAGTTGTTTTACCTGCAGTAAAGCGCGTCAGGGAACCAATAAAACAGTTAAACATCCACTAGTCAAATGACCGGTGCATTAGGGTCCAGTGCTAGCGCACGGCACTCCGCTAGCCTGCTAGCATGCTAACACCTCTATTAGTGCGCACTAACCACAGTGTTCGGGCGAGGAAGTGTGTAAATAGGTTTTAAATTATAGTTGGAATGTGCAGCGCGGTGATTTCTATTGACACGCTATGTGAAACATTTTGAAGGCCTGCAGGCATTTCCCCTACACTCCCATTACTGATTTACCTCCTGAACATGAAGGCAGTCAGGCAAGTGGGTGTAGCTGCAGTGAGCAGAGCAGTTTTTGAAGCCCAGTAATGTTGTTGGCAAGGCAATAAAATACAAGAGTTACAGTTTTTTTTTTTCCGGTCACTAACATCCATTTGTCCAATCTGTGGTCACAGTTTCAAAACTAAACACAGTTGGCCCAACATCCGTCAGTTCATGACCACACCATTAACGCAGTTCGTGTTGTATCCACACAATATGCAGTTAATTAAAGCATTTCTAAAGTGCTAATATTTTTTATACACACAAGCTTACGCAAAATAACGGATTTCACGTCTTATTTGCAAACGCTTGCACGAAACATGCCAGAAATGAGGACCTAATGTTCATAACCATAAATGTTGTAATGCCTCTACTTCTGCAACAGCAGCAGCTGAAAATCTATATTGAAACAGCCGATAAGCATTTCTGATATCATTGAAACATCGAGAAATATCTTGATTTACTGTAGTTTGTTTAAAATGTATCAACCACAGCTAATTCTAATCTTCAGAGAAATAGCCAGGCTGTAATACGTTCAGTTACAAAACACACAGCAGCAAAAAGGTTTGAGTTTATCTAGCGTGAATACAGAACTTTGTCAAAAGAGAAAGACATAACCGTGTCTGGACAAGGGAGAGGGATAGTTGGGCCAGGGAGAGAACGGAGTAATTGGGCTAGAGCAAGGGAGAGAGAGTGATAGAGGAAGAGGAGTAAGAATCCTTGGTGGTGTTCAAAGGAGAGCATACAGTCTTGCTGAAGATCACACTGAATGCTGAAGACTGTATGGATTACTGTTGAACAGAACTGTCTGTTTCTTTCCCTTCTGTTCATTTTATTTTGTTTCACTTGTACAAACAGTGCAGTGAAATTGTTCGTAAAGGCCAGGTACCAGGCAGTTGATTGGATGAACCATCTGGTTGTCTTCTCTGTCGGCACATCTAAACCACGCCCGTATAGCTATCAATGCCGATTGGTGACCAGTTCAGTTGCTACTCGTAGTACTCGGACGCATTCAAAATAATTTTGGCTTTCTAGACTGATTCTCTCGGTGAAATGAGTAAAGCAAAAGTGACTTATTCACTTTTACATAGTCCGTTTCCAAAATGCAGACAATTGACCCTCAACCCAAAGCACGCTTGATTTTTAAAAAGTTTGAGTGGTTTACAGTAAATTGAAAGTGTTTTACAAAAGAAAAAGAAAAAAAAAAAAGATTTCACATTGCCTATTCATTGTATGCATACTTATAATGGTGTACACGCATTTATGATTGCCGTGACAGCAACGGGTGTGTGTGTGTGTATGTGCGTGTGTGTGTGTGTGGGAGGCGGGATGGGTTCACCTGCACAAACACTGTCATTGAGCTTCCAGTGGCGTCTGTCTCAATGACCTGCCGACCTCTAAAAACACACTTACACACACCTATAGTACATAGTTGCATACACACACAGAGAGAGAGAGAGAGAGAGAGAGAGAGATGCACGCACAACCAATATGCCTTCATGCATGTTAACACAAGGTAATCAAAATATATTTTACAGTGTAAAGAGTGAAAGATGGATCTTATGCTGGTTATTGGTCCAGAGATTGCTTCACTGCTGTGTCTATAGGCTTGTGAGACCATCCTGATCTCATGAGATACTATTAGATTTCGCTGCGAGAATCAGTCTGGAACCTTTCAATTCTAAAGCTTTTGTGAAAAAGGTAGTGCTAATACATTTAAAACGTCCTTACTGGACTACCTACCTTTATCTCTAAAACGTGTGTGTAGGGAAGGGGGGGAGGGGTGGCGGTTCAGCCAGCGTAAGACTGGCTGTCTGCATAACTTGGAGGGCATGTGATACATTACAACACGAACATACACAAACCCCTTTACACCTGTTAACAATAACAATCCTCCACATTAACACTCGTTTACGCTGCAGCATTTGAAGAGCCTTGGTCGTTTGAGTTGTGAGAGGAATTTGTGTCACATAAGAAGTTTAAAGTGGCTAAGATCACATATAAATTGTCCAGAATGGTACACACTAGTGATCCACAATCTAGGCTCTAGGGGTTGGCGATACGGCAACATTTGGTATCTATATGATACCAAGAAATATAGGGCCAGAATTGTCAGAATTGTTGATATCGATATCGATACCGATAACAAAACCAATACCTAGGAACATTATTAAGTTGTTTTCTAATCTAATGAAATGGGTACAACCAGAGCCATGTAAAGAGATAGTTTCTTCATTTCCGTTCACTATGGATCGCTTATTCACATCACTGGAGCATCAAAATATTTCCCGGAAGTAATGGAAATGTATATCGGTGCATTTATTTATTACTAATTACTAAAAAGTTATATATCTTTATTTATATATATATATATATATAAATTTCACACCAAGCAGTTCCAAGAACTATTTTGCCAAATATTTTGCCTCTCCATGAACCATGTGACCGTTGAACATTTTGAACTTCGTTGGCGTAACTCTGTTCTTTCCATGGCTCTGGGTACAACTCAGAACATATGAACTGAAACTGGTATCCATCCTGTTAACACTAGAATTGTGGGATCTACGAATTTTGGGATCGAGCCGCCCAGCCCAACATGGCTCCAGTGTCTCGAAAAACAACCCAACAAAAAGTATTTTAAATGGTGTTTAAGTTTAAATAATGTTATGTTAAGTGTAAATGTTTTATTTATTTATTTTATCATTTATGTTTCTATTTCAATGTAGTTTTTATTTAATTTTAATTGGGGGGAAAACACAACTGCTACAGTGAGAGCATTCTAAGCATGCAAAGGGCGTGTTGTATGCCTGCTTTAGTTAAATAGTTTAACTTATTCTGTTATTTCAATTGTTTGAACTTCTGTTTCCGTTTTAGTGTCTGTTTCCGTTTACAATTATAACCTTGGTATAGTCTTTTATGGTTCAGATTTATATTTATATTCATCAATACCATCCTCTCTTCTCTCTATCACAATAACGTCAGCCAGTCGCACGACTCAACTTGACTCAGACGGCCCTCATATGTCCCTCTCCGTCAACCCGAGAGCGTGCGCTAATGAGCCACATACAGGATCGTTAGTCAGACGTGAATTCACAAGACGAGCGAAGCCGATGTAATCGTATCTAGCATTACATGAAGAACGCTTACCCGGCAACATGAGACGTGCTAATATTTTACTGATATTGTGTCTGTACAGTGTGGCCCCATCTTCGCCATGGCAACAACAGAGCAGCAATCATGTGTAATGCATATCCTGCTGAGTCATTCCACTGGACTTGGATCAGAGCATTGCATATGTTCTGGGAAATGTCCATTTCCATATGTGGCACAGCCCCTCTTGTGTTCTTAAGCCTGTTATTGTTGCTTCTCCCCGCAGGAGATAAATCACTGGTCATGTAAATGTGATATTTTCCTCCACATTTGACACTTGAGCCGGTGTGATTCATGTCAAGAGGGGTCTGCGGGTCCATACACCCCCCACTTTACTTTGCAGAGTGACTGGTCAGCTGTTAGGGACCCCCCCTCCCCCTCCCCACGGGCGGAGTCCGTCAGGTGGGGTGTCGGACGCGACAGATTCCCCCTGAGGAAAAGACTCTCCTCTCTTGCCCTGTTCTCCCTGCTACCACCTCTATCTACCTCTCCATCCACCTAATTACACACACACGCACAGCGGCACAGTGAGTAGAGCATGGTGACAGGTGCTCGAGAGGTCGCCGGTTCGAATCCCACTGCCTACTGACAAAGTGTCGATGTCCCTGCAGCAAGATGCCTGAAACTAACTGCTCCCCCGGTGGTTGAATGGCGCCTTGCAAGGCTGACGCCACAATCAGTGTGAATGGGTGAATGAGAGGCTGCACAGTGCTTTGGGTGTCCTGACCGTTAGAAAAGCGCTCTGTAAATACAGTGTGTTTACCATTTAGCGCACACACTATAACGTGCCTGTGTGCCGTGACACATCTGAATCAACTGTTGAGGTATGTCTACTGTTAAAATAGAAGCTGATAGATCATCCATGCTCTCACTCAAGCACCCGCTCATGCACACACGTGCACGCCCCTTCAACTCTCAGACTAGCCCATGGATCTGCCCTGCCCGAGACAGTGACCCAGACACATCTATCTCATTTTGGGCCCCATTCCAACTGCATTGATCACGGCCCCTCTGCTCCTATTCTCAGCCCTGGCCTCACTATTGGTCGCTTTTGATGACCCCCCTCTCCATCTTCCCCTATCCTCTCCCACATCCCCGCACACACACACACACACACACACACACTCACACACTCACACACCAGGAATTGGAAGGTTTCTGATGGATTGTTGTCCTGGTATCTGAGGAATGGGTTTCCAGTTTGCTGTTACTGATCCTGGTGTCACTGTGTGTGTGTGTGTGCGTGTGTGGTTGTTTACGCCTGCTATGGGCCAGGCGGGGCGTAGCACGCCTCGGGGCGAGCAGATTGACACATGTGGTGTGGTCGGGCAGAGAGAGTCGCTCTTAAATTAACGTTGCTATTCTGAGAGACGGGCTCGCGTTCCGACCCAGACTGGAAGGCTCGCTGCTGCCATTAGTCAGTGTGGCAGTGACGGACACATGCACGCACATGCACGCACGCACACATGTACACACACTTGCAAGTACACACACACACGAATGCAGGCAATGTATAGGTGCACATGGAAATTGCTCACTCACGTACAAGGACGTGTAGAGTAAACACACAACACAATATATACATGCATGCAATAGTATAAACACATCAACTCGTCAACACACATTTGTATGCATTCACGCACGTAAGCGCACGAGCACACACACGCAGCAGTACGTGCTGTCAGAGTGCTAAGTTGACACCTGTCGTGCGGTGAATCCACCTAGCAGATCAGATGCACTGACCCCAGACCAGCTTGTATGTCTGGACCTATCAGAATCACTGCGCTCATTACAGCCAGTTATTTACGCTCCTCCTTCGCTGGCCGGGCGGTGGCGGAGAAGGTGTGTGTGTGTGTGGGGGGGGGACGGACGGACGGACGGACGGGGGGACATGTAGGTCGGCAGACGTGCGAGCGAAGCTTCTCGTCGCTATTAAACTGTCACACACACGTTTTATCGCCGGCATTCCCCCACGAGGAACATTTCCACACATCTTAAATTCCACAAGACTAAAACCACCAGGGGATATGTCTCGTCTTTCCACCCCCCCCCCCCCCCTCTCTGTCTGTCTGTCTGTGTGTGTGTCAGCTTTTTGCTGCTTTTAATTTTTTATAACATCCAGCATGTACATTTTATTATGTTCTCCAACGTCTTGAGTCATGACCCCCCCACATAGATGCCCTAGACATGTAGTGGCCATTGTTCTTTTGTCCATTATGTTGGTCACAACAGTTGTCTGGGGATTCTTGATTGGTTGATTGCCACTTGCCAGTAAAGAACATGAGATGAGGGCCAAAGGAAATTGACATTTACATTTAAAGCGTTTTAAAGCGACTTACATGAAATTAAGGGAGGTTTGGTGCATTTTTTGTTTCACACTTTTACAATTGATTAACATATAATATAAAATAAAATAAAATATATGTATTAACACTAAAAGTATTAGAACATGGAGCAGGAATCCAGCAGCAGTGTGTCGAAAGGTTGCTCCGATCAGATACATCTCTCCTCCAGCCTTCCTTTAAAATGCATACATTGTACCTGTCGAGGGCACATATTAACAGAAATTACAAGAATAAATAAATAATCATCCATGAAATTATAACTCAAGTTTCTCCAACCCAATCTAAGATTAAATGGCTCTTACAGGAGATATTAACAACTTCTTGCTGATGTCTAAATGATCTATAGTCACACATCACACACTGTATAAAAACAAAAGTGCAGCCATTTGTTAAAAAATACTTTTGTTATATAAAAAAAATTGTTTCACAATCAAATGTAAATAAAGCAAAAATGTAAAATTCCAAAAGAAGTCATAGTCTTCAAATCATTTTTTAACCCTCCCCAAAATACTCTAAATGCTATAGCTCTTGACCCTGCTTAGACAATGACTGTATAAGAGCAAATAGACATATTGTACATGGATCCATGAACGGACGGACGGATGGGTGTGTGTGTGTGTGTGTGTGTGTGTGTGTCTGTACTTTGTTCTGGAGTGCTGGGTGGGCAAGCCTCGTCACGGATTTTAACGAATAATCTCCCAGATGAGTTGTAGCTTTGTTCCTCTTCAAGGATGGCTTGGAGGGAAGTATCAGTATCATGTTTTACTGCTGGAGTTAACCTCCCAGTCGCTCCACCAGAAACCAGTAACACAAACCATTTAAACCAGTGTCAGCTCGGGAGCTCAGTTTTTCCTTTGTTTTTTAGCCCTTGATGTTACTGTGCGTGTGTGTGCGTGTGTGTGTGCGCACATGGGTGCGTGCGTGCGTGCGTGGGTGCGTGTGCACGTGGGTGCGTGCGTGCGTGCGTGCGTGCGTGCGTGTGCGTGTGTGTGTGTGTGTGCGTGTGTTTTTAAACACACATGGACACACAAGAGTGCATGAATCAATAGAATGTGGGTGAAATCTCACTCTCTCTCTTGCACGCTATCCCTCTCTGGCTTTTCTCTCTATCTCTCTCCCAACCCCTCTGGGTCAAAGGTCAGACACACCAAGGCCAGGACAGACACTCACACTGGACAAACATGCTCCTATCCTTTTAACCTTTGACCCTTGACCTCTTCTATTGACCACTGCAAACCCCCCCCCCCCCCCCCCCCCCCCCTCCCAAACAAAGATGGAGGCTTGGGGAGGGATCGGGGGAGGGGCACGAGACCAGTTTTAAGGTTGACAGGTGACAGATTAATTTGTGTTTATGTGCAACTCCCATGACAGGGCGGCATAGGCAGAGCGGGGCGACAGGGTGATCGGAGGTGTCCCTGAGAAAGACACCCAACCCTAACTGCTCCCCACCCTAACTGGTGGTTGGATGGTGCCTTGCATGGCTGACATCACCGTCGGTGTACGAATGTGTGTGTCTGGGTGTGAAGGCAATCATGTACTGAGCAGCAGTTATAGCAGAGACACTACTTTATATAAAGGAGACCAGAGCCATGTAAAGAGAGAGTTGCGTCATCCACTGCGTCTGTCCACTCCAATGGAGCATTTTTTTCATGGCAATGGATTCTCAAAATAGTTCCTAGCCTAAATACTAAAAGAACGATATAAATTCTACTTTAAATGTTATGTAATTTCCATGAGCGGAGGAGATATGCTACTTAGATAATATTGAATGGAGCTTGAATTTTGACACGCAAAAATGGCAGTTGGAGGAAAATATCCAATTAATTCAACATGATCCAAACGAGCCAGAGAGAAACTATAAGCTCAGGTTTATTTTCTACCATAGTTGGCTAATTAACAAATACAAACGACTTGCTAAAAAATAGATTGCCAACAAAAAACAAAAAAAAAACGGTTAAATGAATGTACTGCACCACTGCTAATATAGGCTAGTAGTTGCTAACGCGAATCAACAAACAGGAAACGTTATTAATGCGCTATGAATCATGGGAAATATCCCCGATCAGGAATAAGGTGGATACTGTCTTTCTAAATAAGAGAGGTTAAATACCAGAGTTTTAAATGGAATACACTAGTCTAGAAAACCTAGAAAGACTTTGGTTATAGTTTAGAAAAGCGCTGTATAAAATGCAGGCCGTTTGGTAAGCTGGACATATTCGACACATTGATGTTGTACAACCGCAGGAGCCAGTGAACACATGTCAAGCCACTCTGTGATTGAGCGTCTCATTAAGATCTCAGTCTGGCAAGATAACATGGTAATTATCACCCAGAGTGACACAGACAGACACATAGTGTCAAATGGAAATTATGGCATTATAATGAATGAGGGGGAAATGCTTTAGTTGACATTGAGATTTTAATTACAATGAAATAATTTTCAGACTTACACACGCACGCACACGCACGCACACGCACGCACATGCACGCACATACAGACACACACACACACACACACAAACTCTATCCCTGATTCAGGAACAAGCAGGATAGGGATTACCAATAACTCCTGTGCTGGATTTCAGTATGTTGTTGCAATGACAGGTGTTACTCAAACAAAGAGCTCTTTGAGATACTGGAGTGTGTGTGTGTGTGCGCGTGCATGCATGCATGCGTGTGCGTGTGTGTGCATGTGTATTGGACATGGACAATAGATTAACGTAATAATAAACTAACACACAACATATGTAGTGTTTACAATTAGCTACTGTAGCTACTAGCTACAAATATCTGCAGATTTGAATGCATGAATAAATGAATGCCGATACATTTGTTATAAAAAAGCATGCTATAACAAAAAGCTGCACTGTTGTGATATGCGATATGTTTAAATAGAGTATAGGTCCCAGGTACAGCTCCAGCATACTGGAGGTTCTTCTGTCCTATCAACAGCATTGAACAAATGAATGGTCAGGGTGGGCAGTAATGCTGGTCTTTTGTGTGTCTTGTATAGATGTTATAGTGTGCACATATACTGCATGTAGTGTTGGTGATGCCTGGAGGCTTGTGCAAACTGGGACAGCAAATATAGGTACAATACGTGTCACTGAGTGTGTGTGTGTGTGTGCTGTTTGCCAGGGGATTGTATGCAAGGCTGTGTGCAGGGTAAATATGTAAACATGTACATGTGTTGGTTGGGGTCAAGCTGGTCCTACCTACAATTCACTGCTACACACACACACACACATACTCATAGAGCTATCATACACATAGATACTAAATAAATTCAGATCTGGCAATCGCTAAGGTGTGTGTGTGTGTGTGTGTGTGTGTTTTTGGAGGGGGACAAATGTGAGACTACCTGTGGAGCAGGTGCGTGTGTGTGTGTGTGTGTATAGGTGTGTGTGTGTGTGTGTGTGTGTGTGCACCACGCTACATCTTTGCTTCATGGCTGGCAAAGCATTGCTCTGAATCCCTGCATCATGACTGATCTATGCTCTCCAGCTGTTTCAACAGCCACCTGGTGTGAGAGGGAGAGAGAGAGAGAGAGGGAGGGAGGGAGGGAGGGAGAGGGGGGGAGATGGAAGGTGAGAGAGACAGAGACAGAGAGAGAGAGAAGGTGGGAGAGAGAGGGAAAGAGAAAGCGGAGGAGAAAGGGGGGGGGAGGAGGAGGGAGAGAGAGCCCGAGATAGAGGAGGGAGGGGGAGAGAGAGGGATGGAGGGAGAGAGGTGGGGGGAGGGGGAGAGAGAGAAAGAGAGGGAGCGAGAGAGGAGGCGAGGGAGAGAAAGGGATGGATGGAGGGAGGGAGGGAGGGAGAGATGGGGGGAGAGGGAGAGAGATGGGGGGAGAGAGAGATGGGGGGAGGGGGAGAGAGAGAAAGAGAGGGAGGGAGGGAGGATTTGTGTAAATGGATGGATAGAGGAAAGCACCCACGTCAGCCGGAGCAAGATATCTGCATTCTGCCTGCCATCCAAGGCATTGATGTCTATGAGGGGAGGCAAAATGATTATTCTCAGCCAGTTACAGCTGAGAGAGCTCATTGTGATCACTGCCATCGAGCGGCTCGCTGCTCAGAGTGCTCGCCAGTCGATCACGTGCCCGGTGATCCCATTAGCTCGCTAGTCAATGGGCGGACACCTTAATATATTTAACAGGCCAATTACTGCATGCCTCACATCCTAATGCGGTGCACACCTAATATTATTAGCATTATTAGTGTTAGCGTTAATATTATTATGGAATGTTAGAGGTGTTTTGTGAAGGGTTGGAGATTGAGAATGAACACACGCACACACACACATGCAGACACAGACAGACATACACAGACACACGCACACACACGCAGACACACACAGACCCCCCCCCCACCTCAGCAGAGAGGGCGTGAATCACATTTCTAATGATAACAATTCACATTCCCTCATAAAAACACAAGTTATCCTCTTAACATGGCCCGCATCTTACAGCAATTACCCGCCCA